>CABEEJ010001943.1:30670-119810 GCA_901482245.1 Timema douglasi
CCCCCCCCCCCCTTAACATTAAACCTATTCCAAGCTTATAGCTATCACACCCGTGAGTCATCTCACTACCACCGTGACCCCTCCCCATCGCTTCTCTTTCCAAATTAAACAACTAGACTACAGAATATTTTGCTATGGTGAGATTTCTAGTTTTAATCTCAGACAGCTGCCCTTTTTATACTATTGTAATCAATATTAATATAATCCTTTTATGCTTTCCTCATAAGTTTTATATTATAGAATGGTTTAATTAAACAATTTGTTTTAATATTTTTGAAGAGCACCTTTAGTAATTTCCTCTAATCACTTCTTACTAATATTTACTCCACCGTCTCTCAACTCTCACTTTACAATCTCTCCCTTATTTCTCCACTATCTCTCTCTCACTCTCTCTGCATCATCCCTCCACGGTTATATTGAGCAATGCAAGATCGTTATTTCTATCACCTCTTGATCTAATTTACTTTTATAGTGTTACATATTACAGGATAACAGTAAAACTTACATACCTGCTGATACTTAGACTCTATCGACGGGCTATGATCAAAATTTATTTTTGTTCTTAGATACCCTTAGGGTTTGACTACTGTGGAATAGTGGTTAATTAACTACATTCAATATCATCTTTGAGGGAACTTCGTGGCTATTATTAGGAGACAGCATTGTCATTCTCTCGTCTTACATGGGGACAATTCTTTCTCAAATATAAAATAAATTTCGCAACGCTGGCTTGTCGAAGTTGTCAATATCTCATTCTTTCTTACCCCAACACACAATTTTCCGACATAGCAGGAAGTGAGGAGATCTGGCAACAGTTAACCGAGGAAGAAAAGATAAATATTTTCTCCATAAGACCTGCAGTTACCTCTGCGATGATATTGAGTGTATATAATACTGCTAATAAATGCTATCTTTGGCCATGTTAATAAACTCAAGTAATCAAAATTATTATTATTATTATTAGCACCGCGTCTTACTACCCGTTCGGGTTATACGCACTTACGCTAATGTGTAATGGTAGGGTGATTGTGAGATGAAATGAAGGACCTACAGCTTAACGTGGAATCCGAACCACGGTGGAGGCCTGGCATTCCCCACATTCACAAGATGTCTTGTCAGAGGTGAAGGAAGGGTTTGGTAATCAGATAAATCTGTGCCGGGACCGTAATCAAAATTGATTTTTACTTTAATCTAATTCATTTAGAGATTAGGGTGGTCAATTTTTGGCTCAATATTTTGGTATTAAGCTATTAATTTTGTGTATGATTAAACTTCTGGGCTTTGAACAATAGTTTTGGGTTTGATTTAGAGGAACTTTTTAGGTTTTAAAATCCAATTTTTTTCATTCTGTAACTAAAAAACTCGTTTTGAGAGTGATAGAAAATTTTAAGGGCAGAGTGGCTATCTTGTAGTCTTGATTGTAGTCGTCTCATTTTAATTATGGTTGACATTTTAAGTATAATTTTGAATGATATTTGTAATTATGGGATTGGGAAGGCCATTTTGTAGGTTGTTGGTAACTTTCAAACTTTTTTTGTGCCACAAACATTGCGCTCTCTTGAGACACTGATGTATGGTTGTTTTGTGATATGTTATATAGCAAATGTGTAAATAATAGATAGCTAATTGAGTACTTAATAGTGATTAATTGATGACTTGTCAATTATTGATAATCAATCACTTGTCAAAATCTTTTCGAATACCGATCTTTGACTTATTTATAATTAATTAATTACTTGATTTAACTTTTTATTGATTGTTTGTTACACCTTATAAGATATTGGTTCTAATGATAATAACGTTTTGAGGTCTAAATGAATAATATATATATATATATATATATATATTTACTAGCAACTATGTATACTAAAAGTAGCCTACACCCTAGTGAAATAGGATCATAGCCATGTTAAATATACGCTGGTCTTCATATCTGGCCAGGGCCGCCTGAGGCGAAAAGGTTCCTAGAGCTTAGAAGTGCTTTCCAATTATATATATATATATATTATTAATTATTTATATATACATATTTATTTATATATATTATTAATTATTAATACATATGTATATATATATACATATGTATTTATTTTTTGTGTTTGAAAAAAATAATTATTTAAATTAAGTAACCCAATAATGATTATTAATTAAAGAAATAATATTATAAAACTATGTAATCCAATTCTAAGAATTATATATATATATTACATATTTATTAGTATTATAATCACTTTTGTAGTATTTTGACATTAGGCGTGTCATTTATGGCCTATAAAATTCACATTTAATTAAAAACTTCCTAAAAATTTAAGAGAAAAGGAACGGAAGAAGGGATAATATTTTTGCTTTATTGATTAAGTGTGTGTTGGGGGCCCTTAATTTAATATTTTATTTTTGGTCCTTTTTTGGTGCCTTATTATTTCTATTTTGCGTCACTTGGGGGGTGCGAATACAATTGAGTTGAAAATTTTTAAGTCTCGCCTAGGATGCATGAAGCCCTTAGGCCAACCTTTCCTCTGACACTCATCTTAACAATAGGTGTTAAGAAATTTATAAATGAAGTTATATTAAATAAATTATGAAAATAATAATCTTACAAATTTTATTAAACCTAGAGGATTTGAAAAATAAATTTTAGTTTACATATTAAAAAATTATTACATAATAATTTTCATATATTAACACCAAAATATACGCTTTAAACAGGCCCAACAAATAATCAATTCTTATAAACACATTTCGCTGTTAATAATATATCTGGAAATTAAATGAGAGAATAAATTAAGGAAGACTATTAGATTGAAATAAAATAAACTATGGAATTGAGTTGGTTGAATATAAACATAGTAGAGGTGTATATTATATAAAGTGAAATCTAACCAAGAAATAGCATACCTTATTGATATTTTTAATATTCTCTTTAAAGCATAGGGTGACCTGGTGGTCTATGGTTAAGGTGTCGGACTTCTATGCTGGGGGTCCGGGGTTCAATCCTCGGTCCCGGCACAGATTTATCTGATTACCAATCGCTTCCCTCAACTCTGACAATACATATTGGGAATGTGGGGAATGCCAGGCCTCCACCGTGGTTCGGATTACACGTTAAACTATAGGTCCTCCATTTCATCTCACAATCACCCTACCATTACACATTTGCGTAAGTGTGTACAACCTGAACAGGTAGTAAGACGCGATGCTAATAATAATTTAAAACATAGTATGGATCTCTAGTTTCTTGTAGAATGCATGACAAAATACTCTGTTGTTAAAAAAGTAAGTTTAAATGTAATTTGTGCGTGTAATCACGGAGGACATTGTTGAAGAGTCAATGTCTAATAATAAGGTCATGTGTGTGTGATGATAGTTCTAGAGGGTGTAATTATTCTAAATTTTAAATACAAACCAATACACACAGTTTTTTAATATATACGAAGCGTACCGCGACGTAACCAATATACTCCACCAGTGTGCTCTAGACATAATTAGAATTAAAAAAGTGAATATCCACATCTTGTTAATTCGACTCTTTTACTGAGAAACAGCAGACATAAGCCATAAACAAGAGAGCAGTTAAATACAAGCGATAAACGACGCCACCAAAGTCCTCAGAAACGAACTTGCCGACATTTTGTGAGAGCACGCCATGGTGCATCGTGGCTGGGGTGGAGGGGGAGAGGGGCATTTTAAACAATACGTGTGAAAGTGATTGTTATTATTGATGGATGTAACTTGTCAATCAACATCAAAATAATAAATATTTGCAGTTATGTAGCCTATAATTTGGTATTTTAATTACATGTAAGTACGTCTGTCATGTGGATGTAACTCCACTAGGGTGCCACATAGCCCTTTTGTGTACATTGGTTCTTTGATTTCAAATGGTGTCTAGAACACTCTGGTGGAGTTTGTTGGTTACTTTACGGTACACCCTGTATATGTATAAATTGGATTCTGAGGAATGTTTTGGAGGTGAAACTATTGTATTGATACCGTGGGCTTTAAAGTAATGTTACTACTTTTGGAAGGTAAAGCTGATTAGGATTTTTTTATAGGATTTTTAAATCTTTGGGTAAATTTTTATTATATTTATTATTGTTTTTGTTTTCAAATTGCAGTTTTTCATTAAATTTATTTCAATTTTGTAAAATAGCAGCCTGAATGTAGAAGTTGTGTTCATTTTATTACCTTTTTATCAATGATAAAGAAGTTTCATACATTGGTTGATTAGTCGAGTTTGATGGCTTATATTAATTTCACAAATTTTGATTTCGTTCTGTTGTGTAGGCATATTGTATTGGCTTACTCGAATTTTATCTCATAGTATTTTCTTGCTCTCTAGGCGTGCTAAAAACCATGCCTAAGACTTTATTATTGCAACTAAGCTTCTGTATAGTAGAATAGCTTATTGTTACAAGTTATAGCAAATGTATTTTAAAAACAATGAATATGGTATATCAGTATGTTGGAATAAAACATGAAACTAACACGTTTGTATGAACTAGTCGTCTAAAAATCTTACTTGAGATTGTAGAGAAGCTCTTGATCTGCTTTGTATAGTTTTGCTACTACAATATCGAGCATCCATTGCAAGGAACACTCGCAATGCCATGGATTATCTTGAAGATCAACTGTTTGGAGCGTCTTCCAGTCAAGCAATGTTTGTGAAACACTGGTAAATGCGTTCGAGCTCAGATCAATCTGAAATATTGCCATAAAGGTTCATTTACAATGAATATTGTGTTTTAAAGAGTAATATTTACTTGAATTAAGACTCCTGTTTAAAATTATAATCTTCTTGTTAAATGGAATAATGTAGTTCATGAAATGATTTTCTAACAAATAATACACTCCTAAACAATATACCGTTTTGAAACTTAACTTTTAAGTGTTCTTAAATAATTATATAATATGATTTTTAAAACCTGTCACGTCGAAATTGTTGTAGATATACAATATAACATTGTACACAAACCGATCATATAGGTTTTAATAATATACAAAATTGAAAATTAATTTAATACAAACAATAATAACAATGGAAAAGCACACTGGAAAGTCTTTGCCGGACTCCTCCACACTAAGAAAAAATTATATCAGCCATTGCAATGAAAACACCATGAAGAAGATACTGTACCGTGGCTAGAAACGAGACCATCACCAAGCACAACATTTTCGCTCACCCTGTTTGACTGCCAAGCCGGACTCTCGTACGAAGCCGGTAAACACGCCACGGAACAACTTGTTCGCTATCAACAACAAGAACTTGATCTGGAAGACTGGCGCGACATGCAATTGTTTCACCTAAGCCTGATGCTAAAATGTGGTTAACGCTCATGCGCGTGCTGATGAACGTAAGTGTACCTCCAAGTCTCCGTGTGCTCGTCACCCCCACCCCCTTTCATTCTTAGACTGTACGGCGTTGTGCGCAGGCGCCGAGGTAGACATCTATGAAGTGATTGGACAATAGTGACTTCATCATTAGGTCATTCTTACCACCCTTTTTTCTCCCACTGATACGAACTGAATATAAGCGTGTGCCCAACAATGTTATGTACTCTTTGACGCCATTAAGTCACAAGGACTCAATAGGATGTAAGTCATTGTAAAGATGGGACTTATACATATCTTATGTTTACCTACGAGAGAGGCTAGGGTTTATTCTACCGTTATTATGTAGCCATATTTTGGATCATTTAGTTGTTAGTTTATTTTGTTGATAATATTGTCTTTCAGACTTGCATATATATAGATTATGGTCAGTGTTAGTCGTTTGATGATTTTATTATTTTTAACGGACTTGTCATTTAAACTAATTTTGCTGCTAAGAAGTAACTTTAATGCATTTAAGTCTGTTGGTGACCTATCAGGTCGAGAGTTAGGTTGTGCAACTATCAGAGCTGCTAAAATAATGTCTTGTTTCTGAAGCTAGCAGGTCAATATCTTTACGCCGAGTTGGAAGTATAGAGAGGAAATACATTAATATGTTATTTGTCTATTTTGTATATATTAAATTTAACTATGAGGGAATCATTAGAAAGTTACATTTTATTAGATATGTATATATATTTGTGTAGGGTGGCAAGATTCAATTATCTTTTACATGTTTAACTTATTTCTATCAATTTGCATTATTCAGTGGCGGCGCCTGAACCGGACTACAAAGTTTAGCTTTATTATGTTTTATAACTAAGAATGCGATAGTCATTCTTTATTGTGAATCTGAGACAGTTTATATTAAGCTTATTGCCAGTTAACCATATTGTATATCATACATTTCATTGTTATATATTATTCTAATAAACGAGCCGTTGGCCCATTTTATGTTACATTCCACGTTTTGTTTATGTCAGGATCCTATTAGACTGTTTATTCCAGTTACATATAAATAAACTAGTTCATGAGAGAGGGGTTTGTTGTCAAACTGAGTACAGATTACTAAAGGTCCCTGGTGAGTAGCTCTATTTTATTGTTACTTTGCGACTTGCTCACCGTGGTGGCTTGTTGGAGCGTTGCCCGCTGGGATACAACGCTAGCCCCACGGGGGTATGGTTGAATACGAGAAAAAGTAGCAGAAAAGAAAATATATGTGCCTTTGGATGAGACAACTGACTCTTTAGTACGATATGTAGCTAAAGTAGAGGTAGGTACGATGGAAGAAGATGGCCCTGGTGAACATTTTCTCATCAATTGTGAACTTTTAGAAAAAGTGAATTTTTCTACAATAAGCAAACACTTTGATAGGTTCTTGAGCTTAAAATGGCCTGATGACATCCAACACGACAATGTTCTGCTCTTAGTGGCTGATGTTTCACCTTACACGATAAAGGCTGCTAATACTCTGAAAGCGCTGTTCTAAAAAATGGTGCACCTAACATGTCTACTACATGCCTGTTACAGAGTTGCTGAAGAGTTACGAGGGCAATTCATCGAAGTTGACCAGCTGATTGGGTGCGTGAAGAAAGTTTTTCTGAGGGCACCATCTCGAGTGGCATCATTCAAGTCAGAGTCCCCGAACGTTCCTTTGCCACCGGCTCCTATTTTAACCAGGTGGGAGACTTGGATTGAGGCATTCAACTATTACTGTGAGAACTTCCAAGTTGTCAAAAGATCATCTACTCATTTGACAGCAATTAAGCGACCTCAATTAAAGTTGCGCAGGAAATTCTTTCTTATCCTAAAATCACAATTAAGATTTCGTACTTAAAGTCGAATTTTGGATTTCTGCCTAGTGCCATTACTTTCTTGGAGAAGTCAGCAGCGCTATTAGTGGATCAAATAGATTTGTTGAAGAAAGTTGTGAATCGCCTAAATATTGTGACTGGAAAAGTGGGAAAGGCTGTGCAAAAGAAAATTGAACAAGTTTTTTTAAATAAATGAATGATATGAAACTCTATGCTTAGTTGCAGTTGTGATATCAGGGTAAAACTTTTCCCTTGGTGTTATTTCAGGAGATTTTGAACAAAGCAACGTAGTTTATTTCAAATATGCTCCTGTGGTGTGAGTAAAAGTGGAAAGGAGCTTGTCTACATTTAAAGCATTGTTAGCAGATAATAGAAAATTATTCTCTTTCGAAAATCTGCACATGATTTTTGTTGTGCATTGCAATTCTGGACTGTAGAAATAAAAACGCATAAGTTTTTCATGTCAAATTAAACTGTCATAAAATGTAAGTTGAATTTTTTATGTGTTCAAAAAGTTTAAAAAATATATGTATTTCCGTAAGTCTTGAAAACTGTTTGTTTCATGAAAATTTACTTCCAGTAAAAGAAGTTTAAAATAAATACATCTTCATGTATCCAATGATAACTAATTTCATATCTTGAAGACTTACGGAGATATAATTAAAAAATTGAATTAACGCATCATATCAGAACCCTTAAAATCGCTTAGACGAAAAATTGAGAGTACACGTTTTGTTTGTAATATTCATCAAAGCTTAGAAATTAAATTTATTCAAAATCGTTAAAACCGTGTTTGATTAAATCGATTTTTTCTCTTTCCACCCTTTAAGAAACTACCCTTAATTTTAGGGTTGGATATCCAATTCCAAAAAACCCTTGAGGCAACCCTATGAAAGCCATAGATACCAAGTTTTGGCCCGATCGGTAAAATAGTTTGGGCTCTAGTCCAAGGTACAGACAGACGGAAATTCAAAAACCACTTTTTTTTAATTCGGGGGTCATGAAACGTCGACATTCATCAAAATCTTGAATTATATTATTTTGACGATCACAATACTTCCTATACCTGTAAGATAGCAAGAAAGTAAAATTGTTTAGAATCTCAACATGACTTGCGTTGTGCTCTGTTAATAAAAATAAACCCAAACTCGAAGAGCTCACATATAAAATGAAGCATCATCATAGCAGTCATTGGAAAACTGTGTTTTACCACTTATCAAATTTTGTAATGAAATCAAATTTTCAAAATAGATTTTTATATAATTTTCGTTTTAAAATCCACTGAAATTCATTTATTAATATTCATTGATTTAGAACATTTTTTCTAAGAAAACTGTAAAAAAAAAATTTCACCTCAGTACCCACTAAATATTGAGCCTTATAACGTGTCTGTTTAAGACCTTATTGAAATTTATTATGTATAAGCCATTTAAATTAATTCAGTTTAATTAATATAAAGGGTCGCGATCAAAATAGTTTTGGAACCACTGCTCTATAGCTTACGAAACTCGAAAGTTGACACACTTTAAAAGTACGCCACCTATCCCTATCTTGAGCTAGTTCTACCCAGTCCACCTCACTATATAATATTTCTTTAAGTTCAATTTTAATATTATATTCCCATCACCATCCAGGTCTTCCCAATGGTTTCTTCCCATTGGGTTTACCAGTAATTACCTTGAACACGGTTCTAGAATATCTTATTCGCTCTGCATGCCCTATTCACCATAATATGTGACATTTTACTATAGAAAAAACGTCTTGTAATGAGTACAGGGTATGTAACTCATCATTATGTAACCTACTCTTCACACCAGTAACTTCATCCCTTTTTTGACCAAGTATATTGCTAAGATCCTTGTTTACGAACACCCACATTTTTTTTTCCTTATGTCAGACAAGAGACTAAATTTCACAGCAATAGAGAACAATTGTGAAACTATTATTTTGTATATTCTTAGTTTTACATTCCTTGACAACAGGTGAGATGTTAACAACTTTCTGACCGAGTATTAGCACATATTTCCAGACTGTATTATTTTCCTAATTTCCACTTTAATATTGTTATTACTATTTGATAGTTAAAATTGTTCATACATACATACATACCTACCTAGTAACGCAGTCACCTATGGGGTAGGCAATAAACTGTGCATATAGCTAAAAAAAAAAATCCATACTAAAGCTTTACTGGATTTCTTCACACATCAATCCCTGTACTTGCATACTCCTTTCCCTTCAACAACATCCACACACCAAGTCATGCATGCTATTTTATTATTAAAACTCTTAGTGATTCTGTTTTTCACATCTTCATCTACAACATCTAGCCACGTCTCACATGGTCTACCCCTTTCTTTTGATCCACACTCTACCTTCATATATTTGCTTCGTCACTTGATCCACACTTGTCCTCTCAGCATGCCCAAACCAACGTAAGACGCTTTTTTCACATTACTTCCGTTGCTCCGTTAAATGTCAACCATTCCCTACTCTATTGCATTACGCTTATAGCATATTCTAAGGCTAGATAGATTAAAACAAAATGGGTAAATGCATCTCCTTATTTAAATTCCTTATGTCTTTAGAAAGTATCTGATAAGTGACATCCGACTCGTACCCTGTCATGGATATCACTTAAAATACCTCATTAACTTTACAGGTTTACTTGGCATTCTAAAACTAATATTTAATATAATTTATTTCTTTTAACAGAACAATAGGCATTTTTTAAAAATCTATGTATATTGATGTAACGTCATATTGTATTTTCAATTTTTTTTCTAATGTTTGCCAAATATTAAAATTCTGACCTTTTATTAATTTATTTTGTGGAAATAAAAACTGATGATCCCCAATTATTCCCCCTGCATATGGCGTCAATCTCATTAAATTGTGTTAGATAAAATGTATCATGTTGGTAGTAGTGAGATACCTATATAGTCATTAAACCCCGATCTATCACGATTTTTGAAAATGGGTATTATTATACTTTCCTTCCATTCTTGTGGAAATAACACACCATGGATAGTATGTTAATTATTAATAACACTTTTATTTGTATACCCTATTTAGCTTTAAACTCACATTTCACTGTACACCTACTTATAAAATATAATTTAACACATACTTGATTGAAAAGTTGAAAAGACTTAAATATAGTAATTAATTTAATAACATACTATAAGGTTGTATATTGGTACTCATTTATCTTCATTTAATAGGCTGGATTTTGATTCCTAGCAGATGTGATAAAAATAATTCAATCTAATGCTTTCCAACAACTCAAAGACTAATCATTAACAATTATCCCTCTCTTTATGTATCTTTATATTAGTTAGTTAAGGTTGCAGTCACATCGATGGTCACATAGTTTAAAACTACAAACACGCAATAGTATATTTCAGATTATGGTGAGGTCAGGGCTCGAATCTCGATCGGGCGTACTACAATGCGTTGCAGATTTCTTTTGCACCCAAATGGGAGTGCATATCCACTAATCTGCCATCTCAATTCCTACCTATAGAATAAATAGTTAATAACCTTGATACAAATGATACAATATTCAAAAGTTTAGGTTGCAGCTACTATAAATTGGAGTAAGAAGCGAAGTTCTAAACTTCCAAGTTATTCCCACCATCTGTTTCTATTTAATAATTGTTTACTTCAAATCTTCCTCTAAAACATCATACATAATTATTATGTTAGGTTACAGGTATACCCGTGTCACTTTTATTGAAAAACGACAATTAGTAACATAATAAATTACGATTATATTGTGTAAAACACACAAGTAAGAAATAGGTGAACATTATATTTTCACTAAAACTGGTGAAATGAGGTGGTTATGGATGAAGTAAAAATTGAGTGGTGATACACTTCCAGCTTTGAGAAAAACACTTTATGTGTTTTAATTTTTGAATCAATCTATCTTTGGAGTGCTCTACACCCAATAACTATAGATAACTTCTTGTATTGAATTTTAGTTATTGGTAAAAGTCATCAAGTGATCTGGAAATTATTAATTAATAAATAGATTTGGGTCTAATTCTTTAGGCAATTCCTGCATCAATGCTACGCTACACTATGTAACTATTGTTGAGAGGATCTTACTTTTCCTGATTACTGATTTTATACAAATGTAATATAAAAATCATACGTAAAAGAATTTTTCCTACCAAAATAACACGAAATCATAGTGTAACATTTAGTGTGAAGTGAGGTAACGAACGCTATTGAAATGAACTAATTATTCTAGATGTAAGCTACATTTTATAGTAAACATCAGCTTATGTTTGGATTATGGGGACAAAACAAGTCTAGGTTCATGAATATTTTTACACTGTTAATAGGGCCCAAGAAAAACTAACACAACATGACCAACAGCTATTTAAAATATAAATATAATTTTATTAATGTGATGAGTGAACAGTTTTGACATTTTATGTTCAACAAATTTATCTAATATTACAACTATTAAAAAAAATATTATTTGTTCAATAGCGATTTTTTGTTAAAATAATATTAAAATGTTATTAAATACTATTTCAATTTCCATATATCATGTTATCTGCATTGGTAGTCGCATGGTCTAGTTGGATTCCTGTGACATGGAGATCCGTATTCAACTCTCGATTGGGTGTATTGATGGAGGTTTTCACTAAAATATTTCCCAATCTCTCTCCACCAAAATAGGGGCGCATTTACTCTAAGATTCTGCCTTACTTAGTCTTACCATATTATAGTAAAGAAAATAAATTAACGAACAGCCCAGACCGGTAGTGAGATTCGGTAAAAGGAAATTTAAAAGTAGATCTATTTTATTTATTGCTTAGCCATGTGCTTAAGCATACTTATTAAAATTAATTATTGGCTGTTTCACATTCTTACCTTATTAATTTTCACGCCTTTAAATGCTTCTTCATGAATCTTAGACAGTGTTGGATTATTTGATAGACGCAATGTATCCACGTTTTTGAATAAACCATTAAACACACCAGCATTTAAAACTGTCAACACTGGATTATTGCAGAAACTCATAACATTCAACTTTTCAAATGGTAGGTTTGTAGTAGGAAAAGAGATGTTTTTTATAGGGTTGAAGTCCAAATAGATTTCTTCCAGAGACGCTAATTCATCCACAGTAATACCATCCGGAACAGATGTCAAACTATTATTTGATATATCCAAAATTCTTAACTTTGGAAGACGTTTAATTTGGAATACTTCCAGAGAATTTGTAGAAATATTGAGTACCTGTAAATATAATAACAAATGTACCATTTCAATAAATGGTATACAATAGCGAAGAATAGCTATTTTTATTCACTATTACTATATTTATTAAATAATACAACTAAGTCAGCTGGTGTGCTCTGCCCAAGTTTGGTAGTGGGTTCGAGTCCTCTTTTCCCAGCGGTATTATTAATTTATCTCCAAACATGTTTACTTAAAATTCATTCTCCTTATTTCATTTCCTTATAATAGTGTAATTTGCATATAGACTGAACAAAAAATAAATTATTATAATGGTTTGGGAGGTTTAGACACACATTTTTTTCTATCTAAAAGTATGTATTCAGGACATAGTCAGTTACATTAAATAATTTAAACCAAAACATGGGAGATATCTAAATTCTATTAAGTAACATCATTAAAAAGCCATAAAGTAGGTGGATAAAAATTTAACAAAAGTAAACAAATTGTTAAAGTAAAAATTAATTCACTAAAAACATTCGCAAAAATAAATAGATTTAAATATATGAATAAAACATAATAGTTTAGAGCAAAAATAGAATGCTAATATTTTGATTAGTATTATTATTGTATGCTGTTTAATAATGCTCGCCCCATTGATCATAGTGTGGCGTAAATTAGCATCACCAGCTCATAATAAAACAAAAAATAATTTAAAATTATATGTCCTAATAGTATACAAATGAAGTGAATGTAAGTTTCTCTTAGATGAGTTAATTCCTTTTCTAGCTTTAACTTGAGTGGTGGAGACTGAGTTTGAATTTAAACGCAAGGAAAGTGGGTCAGGAAAAGTTGCATATTTGACCTATTTGAAGGGGATTCAAGCTCTATTATTAAGTTTATCTCTTTTATACCGAGTTTATTCTGGTTTTAATATGTGAAACAACATTATTTTACTTTTTAGTTACGTTTATATGTAAGTTAGGTGATAATCACAAAGATCTTAAACAATGGATTTTGACAGTGCGTCAGCACTGGTGGCGTGACACGTGGATAAGTTTATATATAATCCATTGCTCTATACGTAGAGACCCTAATTCCGTATGTTTAAGCCAGAAACCTAATTGAACAGTAGAGTATCCATGCTGTATACTCTAGAGGATAAAACATTTCCAGAGAGGACATTATATATATTATTCGTTTTATATTTGGATGGTGTAAAAAAACACTTCATAATATTTACAATGTTACTAACTTGTATAGTGAAATAATAATGAACAAGTCATTTACTGATTGAAATTTTAACTAGTTTTTAAAGCCATAAATTTGTAAATAATTTATTATACTATTTGAACAAGTGAGCATACGTTCTGGTAACCATTAAATGAGTCCTTTATACCGGATGAACAATGCATCTAACATTTCATGTTAACACACGACGGAGCCACACATTTTTGTGCTCTCTTGATTGCTTGTTTCCAAATGGAATGGGCGTACAGTGCGTGAAACATGATCGAACAAAACAATAACTCATAATAACACATGTTTACACAAATTAACCGTATTCATCGCTCCCATATTTCATAGAACAAAATACATGGAACATTTTATATTATGCATGCGTCACCATGTAGTTTATTATAAATCTACTTGGAAATGCAGACTGTTGAGTTGGAGCGTGGAGTGTTTTGGTTAAATATGAGGTAAGTTTGTTTTCGACGCTGGTTTGGTTAGTTTTTTTGTTTTGTAATAGCAACGTCTCTTTTCTAAAATGGAAGGAAAATTATGTAAGCCTACCTACTGCGGATTTAGATGTAGTATAACCCATAATATTTGTTCAGGAGAACCCTGCATTGCGCAATTTTAATCTAAAAGACTACCACAACAACAAAGCTACCTCCTTATCACTTTCCTCCAGATTGACAAATACAAAAATATGAGAGTCGAAAAGGTTTTACGATGTTTCGTTTCATCATGTTCCATGACCAAAACTAACCTTCACACAAACTTTTTCCGTGACACAAACACATTTTTTCCCCCCGTCATGTTCCTCCATAATGTTCAATGCAGTGTGCATCCGGCATTAAGGCCAAAGAGTCAATCAGTATAAGTATAAACCATAATTGGTAATTATTATTTTTTCGATTTAATACAATTAATGATTTATTTATAAGGGAATTGTTGAGGAAATGTAATGAATTTTTTTGATAAAACTTTAACTGTTAATATATGCATATAGTATGTACACAATTAAAAAGAAAATAGAAAATAGTTTATAATTTATAAGCAAACAAATAGTGATCAGATTGCATTATTTTCTAAAACAAAAATACTCTTATTGTTATACCATTTTTATAATTTTGCAGTATTTAATGTCATTATTTTTAATTAATATAGTTTTTCAATTTAACTCAGTTTTATGTTTTTTAAATTAGTAATCTGTAATTGACCATCGCAAGTAGATTAGAAATGTCTGTGTTGTTGAATTTATTGTTTTGACTGTACCAAGTGTGTCTAGAACTGAGTAGCCTATATACCCGCATTGGTGGTCTCATAGTCTAGCGCATCTCTTTTGTGTTGGACTGGACTGCTGGTGATGAGGAGACCGAGATTCGAATCCTGGTAGGATATACTGAGGGTGGTTTATCTTAAATGATTTCCCACTCTTCCTCCCTTCAAATGGAGGTATTTTTCCTCCAAAACTCTATCTTCCTCATCCCTTTTCCGTTAGCGTAATTAATGTATGCGTGTAGCCTGATAGAGTACTGAACCGCAGGGGGAAAAAATATCCTCATTATTTGTATGACTTCTTCTTAAAAACAAGAGTAGGGTTTACCATCTTATGTTGATAGCAGACAGAGATAAATTTATAAACTATAATTTTCATTTACTTACAGACCTAGTTTACAAAGTAGGAAGATACTTTTCTACCCCATCCTACCCCCCTCACCAACATGTACTATATTTACTGCAAGAAATGTAAATGGTCACGAAATATCTTAGTCCTATTAACAGTCTATAAAACACATCAAGGTAGTTTTAATACGTTGGAACATATTAGTGTTTATTGACATTTTAATAACAAGAGTATCGATATTTGAAGTTATTTTAAAAAAAGATTTCAGTGTTGTATTTTAATCTGAGACACAAATAATAGTTTGTTGTGAAAATTAAAATGTGATTCTCGTATGATTTAAATTTTAAAAGCAAACTTCTGTATGGACTATATTAGATATATAAAGAGAGAGAGAGTATACTGTTCTACATAGCTACATATAAGCCTACATTTGATATAACTATCTAACTATTTTCCGACAACTTAACTCAGCCGGTAGTGTATGTGACTGCTGAACTAAGGGTCCCTGGTTTGATCCCCGCCAAAGTTTAACAAAATACTATCGGAGAAGTTGGAACTTTCCTCTTGATTTATTGACAAAAGGGGAGAGGATTGTTGTGTATGTTTTATAATTGAGTTAGTTTGCTTAAAATTATTCGGTTAGCTAATGCACGCTAAGTACCCAAAATAAATAATTTTGATATATGGAATTAAAACATATTAAATACGATAAATAATGTTTGTATATTATTTAGCTTTGTTTTGGGAGTATTTGTATGGTTACAACTAAATAATTATATTCTTGTGGACAAAATTAAATGGAAAGAAAATTTTATTTAATTTCCAAGGTTGAATATGATTTAAGTTGGCGTACAGTTCCTAAAATATTATGTACAGGTATTAGTTACTAACCTGAAGTTGGTCAAAATTTGTCAATGCTTCCCATTTGATGAGGGAAGTATTGTAAATGTGCAATTCTTCTATTTGGGGAATCGTCAAGATAATTTTCTGCAAATCCGAAATTGGATTATTGCTAATATCAAGGTAAGCTATATTTGGAGGTAAGGAAAAAATTGACGTCAAGTAGTTATTTGCCAATAGAAGTCTATCCAAAGCCAGGTGTGTAGAAAATACATCTATATCTAATTTAGAAATGTGATTAAATGATAAATCAAGTTTTAAAAGATTAGGAACATTTTTCAAATTTAATGACTTTAAATCTTCAATCATATTTCCGGTCAATATAAGATGTTTTAATCCAGGAACTGGAGCTAATGCAGAAGGGCTGAACCCTACTATTTGGTTTCTAGAT
Organism: Timema douglasi; assembly: GCA_901482245.1. Lineage (NCBI taxonomy): Eukaryota > Metazoa > Arthropoda > Insecta > Phasmatodea > Timematidae > Timema > Timema douglasi. The sequence continues at coordinate 47,196 of CABEEJ010001943.1, forward strand.
AAGTCTAACGTTTCCAAATGTTCCATACCAGAAAATAGATTAGGTCCAATAGTCGTTATAAAATTTTGCGCCAAAATAAGCGTTGTTAAAGACCTCATTTCTATAAACGTACCATCATCAATTGTCTCAAAATTGTTGTTAGATAAATCTAAAACTTGAACATTTTTTAGGCCTTTTAATTTATCCAAACTTATAGTGTTTAATTGATTCCTTGCCAATGAAACGAATTGAAGTGTTTCCATGGATGAAAACACTCCTTTGGTAATATCGTCAATAATGTTGTCTGATAATGACAAATATTTAACATTGGGTATTTTAAGATTTGAAATATTTCTTATTCCGTTCCCGTTAAATTCTATCCATAGTTCTCCGCTGCTCAAGGAGTTACTTTTGAGATATTCTGTCAAATTGGGTACCCTGATTTGACCAGAACCACTTGTCACGCCGGAGCAGTTCACGTGGACGATTGTTTCAGTAGTTGGGGAAGCCGTTATAGAACTCTCTGGGACATTTTTACATTTGCAATAACCACATTCACTAGTTTTCGTGACGTCCGAAGCAACACACGCTATAAGTCCACTGACGCAAACAAATAAGAACATGTTGCAATTTACCATGATCTTAACCTAAATATATCACTTTAACACGTACACACAGCAGTGATATGACAAATATATTGAAACATTACTTCACTACACTTCAACTGGTAATATTTAAAACTAATGTTGTTAATGTAATAATTGTATTGCCAAGATCTTCGCTTTTAAAACGAATGAAAGCTAAAAAGGCACTCCTATCGAGTAGTTTTAAAATGAGACACTCCCTGTTCACTTCAAAAGGTCAACTTTTAACTAACGCTCATATACAAAGATAAACAGATAAACACTGATACCGCACAACAAATAAGATAAGGCTTACAATCGGCTGAGTTAGTGTGACATTACACTAGATAAATATGATATACCTTTTTTTTAAAAAGAAAGCTGATGTCACCACTTTTCCTGTAAATAATTTATTTTACCATCAAAACTGTATAAACTTATTTAACTGCGTTATTTATTTAGAAAACAGATATTACTGATGTAGTTCTCATATATTTAGTATGTATTAAAATTACATTATCTTATTCTTTTGTCATACCTAGTCTAATACCTAGAAGCAAGGTCAGGTAAAAAAAGATAATGACGGATTATTAATATGAGTTGAAAACATAGTGTATGATTCTTATTCATAGACCTAATAGTATTTTATATCAAATCCCATTAGGATAAGTGTAATATTTAATTTGGTTTTAGTTGTGGCGCAATGAGTTCCTGCACTTTAAAATAAATAAGGACTTTATATGTCATGGCGTATGTAATAAAAACTGGTTGAATTGAGTCCCTTGTGTTTTTTGGAAGTACTTTTGACTTTGTGTACTTGAAAATTTCAGTTTATTCTAGATAAATTCTAAAAATCCCCCAATTTCTTCCACATATAGATAAATAGCTATTCCACTATTTTCCTTTCACCTCTATTTCTAGCACCCGTGTAGTTTAGTCCTCGTCTCTCTTCCTCTTTACTTCATTATCCCTCATTTTATGTTTTTTTTACTCTATTTTATTTATTTCTCACCCATTTTGTGAGATAAGAGGAGTACCAAATAATACAATATTGAATAGGTAAGTATACGCTGTTGGAAATAATGTGCTCGTACATATAAATGGAGAGAATATTATCTACAAAATTAATGTATCTATAGTTCCTAGATGTATTAAAAAACTGATATAAATTGCCAATTAAATTCTTCCTTCCAACAACTTGGAAAGGAAGGAAACATATTGGAACTAGAATAGGGGCTGATGGAGAGGCCAGCGTGTTTGTTATATTTTTCCCTCTCAGCTCTGTAGCTATGGGGGCTGCCAGGCTGTCAAAAAAACTATGGTGGAACAAATTATGAAAGCGAGATATTCTTGTGGCACAAGCTCAGAGCTAAATATATCTATAGGTCTCATATTATGTGCCATTATGTGTGTTTCTTCGTGAAGTTAGCAGCATATAATGTTTATTAGTGTTTTCACGAAATTTATAGCGGCACAAATTGTGTAGATAAGAAATTATTGTGGCACAAATTCAGAACTAAATATTCTCCATGGAGCTAGCGAGGGATAGAGAGAAGTGGAGCTTATTTGAGAAGAAAACGATGTGTTTAGAAGAGTCTATTCTATATTTCTTTGAACTCATTAGACTATCCGGGTGTTAGCCCAAGAGTGGACCAGTGAGGCCAGATGCTAGAAGTATTTGTGGAATTTGAGCTGGCATGGTGTGTCGAGGACCTGTTGGGAGCTAGGTGCTGGATACGAGTGACACAAAATATGAGGATGTCTGACCTTTTAGTGAACTGTGTTGAAACTGAACACTATGAGTAACTTGTCCCAATATTTTTTTAAATTGTTTATTTATCATTCTTTTATTTTTAATTAAGTTTATTTAGTTATATGACATGTGTTTAGCTTACTTATTAATTCATTAATTTAGCTATGCAGTTTGAAATAATTCAGTAGTTGTTGAGTTGCACTTAATTCTCCTATTGTATATTATTATTTTGTTTTCAATATTCAAAATCTTGTAATACTTGGTGTGTCTTTTCAATCGTATTTAATCAATACAAGTCTTCAATATCCTAAGAATAACTCATGTCTCACACGGTGAGATGGCGACTTTTCACAACTCTCCGGTCTTGTTAGAGTATAAAATTGGTAATGTTGTTATTTAATGTGAAGTTTTTTTAAATTTTTCCACATTTTTGTGGAAACGTGAAATTGACTATAATCAGCTTTTTCCTTAATAAATTCAAATAATATGTCAATCGTTTCACATACTAGGTGCTCGCACTTTGTCTTAGAAAATATATTAATATATTTAAACCATTAATTTGTATAAAGTTATTTGTATTATTCCCAAAAATGTTTCTGAGTATACTTTTTAAATGATTGGGTATATAGGAAAATGTAAACTATGTTTTCGGGCTTAAGCAGCGTTTAGGGAATAATAATTTCCGACATTTCAGCTATGGTTATTATTATTATTATTATTATTATTAGCACCGAGTCTTACTACCGTTCGGGTTGTACGCACTTACGCTAATGTGTAATGGTAGAGTGATTGTGAGATGAAATGGAGTACCTACAGTTTAACGTGGAATCCGAACCACGGCGGAGGTATGGCAATCCCCACATTCACAAGCTGTGATTAATACACGCCTCGTCAGAGGTGAAGGAAGGGCTTGGTAATCAGAAAAATCTTTGCCGGGACCGAGGATTGAACCCCGGACCCCAGCTCAGAAGTCCTACACCTTACCCCTAGACCACCAGCTCACCCAGCTATGGTTACAACAGTCACATTCCAAATGTAGGCTGTTGTAAATACAGCCAAAATATAAATATTATTATTCACAAAACGCGGCTCAAGCCTTAAAACATTAGATTTGATTCAAACACCGGCCCTAAAACGTTTAAACAAACGTAGGAATATTATGTTGACTGCTCTACAAACATATTCACTAAAAGATACTCTACTGGTATTGAACCAGATCATATACACCACAATAATGTAGATGTTCATTATTGCATGTATAAGCTTGTTTTTATCAGAGAGATTTCAAACACATTCACTGGTAGACAGTTTTGACTACTTTTGATTAATTTAAGTTTTTCAGTGTAGTAAACTGAATCGTGTTTATTAAAAATACATATTTTGGCAAATCATGATAAAACAATAAACCAATTAAGTACAAAGGAATTTCACAGTGTGAGAAGTCTTACAATAATATCCTAGGGCTATGCCGTTCAGATTTCCTTTCCCTGGTACGTCCTTGTCTGCCACAAAGGAGAGCTTCTATCAAAACTTCAAAGAGATGTCCTGTCAAAATATCATCATTTCTGGATATAATACAATTATGACAAGTTTTAGATGTAAAGTCATAAATGCCCTGTTACGTCTCAGGGATATATAGTGAGGAACATCTCAAATACATCCCTAGGATGAGGTGTGCTGATTGGATGTATTAATTTTAAATTGATATTTAAATGTCTAAACTTTGTTTGTTTTATGATGAATATTTAAATCTATATTCTATTCCATGCTTAAATAAAAAATCTTATATCTTCCACTTATTAAAACGTCAAAACTAAATGTATTCCAAGATAATAAAATAATGAGTTAGTGAAATTATTTAGAATAAAAGAAATTGATATATTTTACCATGGTAAAAAAATAGATACTCTTTTCATTATTATAAGTGTCAGTAACTATTTTCCACTCCGATGTTTATAGACAATACAGTCAACTCTCGATTCTACGACCTTTCACGGTTCCCTGGAAAAGGGTCGTTATTTCGAAGGGGTCGTTATTGGAATTTTAACAGATTTTGTTTCACCCCTGACCTTCATACGAAAAAATTGCATTTTTTAGACAATACGCGAAAAAGTAAATAAAATAAAACCTACCTATTTCTTGAAGAAGGTACTCCTTTCACTCATTTCGTCAAAATTCTAAGTTCGTAACAAATAAAAAAAATAACGTGGGTCATCAAAAATTGTTCACAAAATCCAACCAAAAACGTAACCAAATCAAATTAACAACGTTAAACAATAGCATGGGTCGTCAAAAATTGTTCACAAAATCAAACCAAAATAGTAACCAAATCGAGAATCGAAATAACAATGGCAAAAGCAAGCCTGGCGCGTGATGTAGCGGCAGTCGCGCGCGGGGAAACATTGTCTTGCTTGTGGGAGGGGGTGGACAGAGTCAAGTGATATTGGCTGGCATTGATGAGGTGGTGTCTTTTTTTATACCTGACCCACCCCAGTTACTAGTAATACAGCGCTCACAAAGATAATTGCAATGCAGCGACCCAAATAAATGCAACAAACACATTTTACAGCCGATTTCCTTAAACTTTTCAACCTTATTCCCCACATTTTTCACGGTTCCCCCAAAAAGGGTCGTTACTTCGACAGGGACGCTATTCCCGGGGTGGTAGAATCGAGAGTTGACTGTATAATGAAGCTGTAGTAAAAGGCCTGCTTAAATCATTTCAAAAATACTAGCTTAGAGTTAATATCTAGCACCGAGTCTTACTACCCGTTCGGGTTATACGCTTTAAGTACTAATTACTCTAATGGATTTGGAATTGGGAAGGTTGTATTAGAAGAAGTGAACCCGCATTTGCGTGGAGGAAGAGTGGAAAACCATTTAAGGAAAAACATCCCCAGTTCACCCGAACGAGATTCGAACCTCGATCTCCCCATCCTCAGCAGTCGAGCTCAACACGACAAGCGCGTTAGCCAACTACGCCACCGAGGTGGGTTAAGGTTAGAGTTAATTAACATACTAACTAAAAACATTTTTTTACTCTTAATCTATTGCTAGTTTAACTGGTTTATATAATCGGATATATTTGCAATATTTTAACTGTGATGTATTATAATACAATTACTTACGTAGTTCTAAAATTAATGAAGATTTCTGGACGTATTAAGATGTAGAGCTTCAATTCTTAAGGGGATGGATCACCATGGGAGTTGAGTACGGCCAGTTTCTAAGGCGATTTCTCTGTACCCGAGTACTAAGAAAAATACTATACACATTTGAATAAAAATTTTACTACTGTAAAGATCAATTCACTTACATGGTTTATGTTTTATTCATATCTACCCAGCCAATTCAAGTTAAAAAATAATTTAAAGAACACTGCATAAGACAAACTGGTCTTGTTATTGAAATGTGGGACGACTTAGGCTAAAACTGTTTTCATTTTATTACAATAAACACATTTCTATATCATTTAATATAATTTAACGTCAATTAAAAGTTAAATATTTGTAAGCAGCTTTGTTTAGATGATTTTTATATGATCGTATTTTCATAATTTAATGTTTTATTTTTTTAAATCTGCATAAACCTCGTAAATATCATTGAGAATAATTATCCTTTCGTTTTTCAACTTACATATTGTTCTAAACTAAAATAAAGCGGTATAGTTTTATTTTAATTCAAATAAGTGTTGTGGTGCTGTATGCTGCGACCTATCGGTGTAAGGTTGAACAAACTGAGCCTCTCATGAAAACTCAAGGCAGTGATGCCAAGTGTGGCGCTGTTACTAACAAATGTTCTCAGGAAAAATATCAACTCGACTACGTTCATTTATGAAATTAGTTGTTTGAATACGACGTGTTTTGAAATGGAAGCCATTTCTGTAAAAAGAGATTGAAGAAAATAAAATAAAAAACGACTTTATCTCTCAAACAGACGAAAGAAAAATAAATGTTCTGCTCTTGTGAATTAGATTTTTTTTAATGTGTTATGAATTTATTATCGTTTCTGCATGGAAAATACAATTTTAAAACTGAAATTTAGAATTCATCCATTAATTTCATACCATGTGCATAGAATACCTAACTAATATAATTACGGGACCCGCTTTGGTGACCGCGTGATCTAAGGTACTACTCTTGCAATAAACTGGACTGCCGAGGACGGGGATCGGGGTTCGATGCCAGTTGGGTGCTATGAGGTTATTATTACTAAACTTTTTTCCACTCACCCTCCACGCAAATGTGAGTGTATGTCATCTAAAATCAATCTTACTCTTCTCCAACACATTAGCTTAACTAGTAGGTTACATCTGCATAAAACCTACATGGGCTCGGATCACTTAGGTGTACCAATCAAACACTTTGGCCCTACCTTTGGTAATCTGATTGTATTATTATTATTATTAGCACCGCGTCTTACTACCCGTTCGGGTTATACTCACTTACGCTAATGTGTAATGGTAGGGTGATTGTGAGATGAAACGAAGGACCTACAGTTTAACGTGGAATCCGAACCACGGTGGAGGCCTGGCAATCCCCACATTCACAAGATGTCTAGTCAGAGGGGAAGGAAGGGTTTGGTAATCTGATAAATCTGTGCCGGGACCTAGGATTGAACCCCGGCCGCCAGCACAGAAGTCTAACACCTTACCCCTAGACCGCCAGGTCACCCAATCTGATCTGTAAACAGAGTCAATAATTTGGTATTGATAATACAGGGTTATCTAAATCATTATGGACTATTGGCAATATTAACAAGAAATACATCTGTCACAATAGATAAATGTCTTGAAACTATTTTGCTATCTACACTAATAATATTATAAAGAGGAAAGATTTGATTTTTTGTTTGTTTGTTTGTTTGAAATGAATAGGCTCCGAAACTACTGGACCGATTTAAAAAATTCTTTCACCGTTGGCAAGCTACACTATTCCCGAGTGACATAGGCTATGTTTCATTTTCAATAAAATTAGGGATGCTTACTAAAACTTGAATAATCTAACCCAAGGTGTAAAAAAATAAACAAAAAACTTCCTTCAATCNGGAAGGGGGAAGGATCTAGTCAATTATAAAGCAGGATAATGAAAGGGGAGTGGGGGCACTAGTGAACATGCCGTGACCACCACTATTTTAAAATTAATAAAATTAACATAGTTCCATATTTCATTTTGACAATTATTATTTGAAAAAATAAATTAAATCACAACTATCATTTTTACTTGCATAATTTTAAGTGTGTTCATTACAGGAGTTTTGATGAAGGACTTTGAATGTATAAAGCTGTAGATTGCATGCATTATCATATACTGTGTGTAGCAAAAATTATAAAATAACTAGTGATCTGTAGATATTATGAACACGCCTGGAACAAAAGTTATTGATAAGGGACACACAGATTATAAAATGATCATGCTTCAATGTAAAACTTGTGTATAAGCCTATCACTTTTGGTCAAAATTGATATATAGATATTTTCCATACAATTGGGCGAGAAACCTTTTCTTGCAGTATATTTCTAAATGTTTTATTGTAATTTTAAATATTTATTTTTGGAGTAAGTGTTTATAATTTTTGTAGTAGAGGCAATAAAGGTTACCTATGTAATATTTATTCTATACAAATTATCCATTTTTAAAAATGAAATGTTTCTTTTTGCAGAAAACTGTTTTGTATGCTATCTTCAAATTTAAATATCAGTATTTATAAATATATAGATATATAATATATATTTTATAATATAACATTATATTTCTATTTACATTATATGTATAAATATAAATATAATATTATGTATGCTGGTCAAAATATTTTCTTTCAGTAGGATATACAATTCCTGAGGAATGGCCAGATTCAAATTTTTGTCATATAAACAGAGAATTTGTGAATAGATTTTGTTTTTCAACAATTACGCTAATGGTTTTAGGTATCAGGAAGGTTACATTCATAGGAAGTGTACCCACAATTTCGGGGAGGGAGCGTGGAAAACCAACCTCAGTGGAGCCGACCGAGATTCGATCCTCGATCTCCCCGTCATCGGCAGTCTAGTCTACTGCAAGAGTAGCGCGTCAAAATATTAGGCCACCAAAGCGGGTGTTAGACATATTAAAATATGTTTAAGCTTTTAAAGTTATATTTGATTATCGAATATAATTGATTAAAAATAGGTTAATATATATTGGAATTCTTGATAGTTACAAGTCGAGTGGTGTAACTATAGGGTAGTGGCAAAATGCCACAAGCCCACGCCCAAAATAGGGCCCACCACGCAGGTCCACCCACCCTAAATTTATTTGGTAATAGATGAAAGTATTGTCTTTTAAGTCTATTTTTGTTTCGTAAAGATCTAATTATTCAATCAAAAATTACTCAATAGTCACTTTAATGCGCATAATTTATGCTGTACTAAAAATGTATGTACATATCTTTCTGTAAAATCTATAGAAACAGCTGAAAAGTCATTTTCAAGACTTTATTAAAATTTATTTAAGGAACAAATGAATCAAGAAAGGATGCAGAGATTAGCTATATTGACTGTTGAGCTACTGCCCATAGCTTGTCCTTGGAGGAGATGTAGACAATTTCACTAAGATCAATGTTTGTTTAGTCTCTATAAGTCTTAATATTGATAATCGATTATAGATTTGCTTATAATATTTATAAATATTGTTTTATTTAATTCAATTAAGTTTTTTTTTACCTTATATTGAAACTTTTCAGCAACAATTTTAACAACTTTTATGGCTGTATAGTAATACACTTTGGGTGGTTTTTCCTCATTAGGTTTACTCTCTTATCTTTTTCGTGCAAATGTGGGTGCACTTCCTCTAAATTAAAACTACCTAGTCTATATTATTACGTATTATAAAATAATTTCAATAATAAATGTCAATATTTTTTTATAATCTACAACTATACAAAAGATTTTAGAAAGGTGGAGTCTTTTTTTTCTTGGGGAGACCCACCATAGGCCCTTTATTGCATAGTTACGCCTTTGTAAATGTTACAAGCTAATGTTGGTAAGGCTAGTTTTACAATATGAAATTTTAGTGCATCTCCGAGTTTATATTAAAATAATAATAATCTACTAATAATTAGTATTTGGCTGATATGTTACAAGAATGAAAAGTAAAATATACAATTTCTTATTTATATGTTATACGTATATATGTCCTCCCCCACCTTAATTTTAAGGGCTCTAACAAATTTCAAGGGGTGTCCAGACCTCTCCCCCTCAATTTTCTACAGTAGCCCCATGGCTTCTTTGGTGCTGACTGACAGCTCACAGCTGACTTCTGACTGTCAACATTTAGGTATATACCTATATTATGACTCTCAGAAGTGACAGATGCTAAACACATGTTTTTGCAGATCATATAGTTTGGCGTAGGGATACATAATTTGGTCTGATAACATTTCAAATGCGTCAGTTGTCAGATGTGAGCTATCATTCAGCACCAAAGAAGCCATGGGGCTACTGTATGTCCATGAAAGAAAGGTTTAAAAATAAAAAACTTGTATGTTTATTGATAAGATATTTCTATTACCATTCTTCTTCTTCTTAATAATTATTATTATTTAGATTTTGATATTCTCCAGCATACGTAATTACATGACTGACGTATGGATCTTTAAAAGAAAACTAAGTTGCCATTGTGACTCAGACGCTGTCCTCACCCCTCTTAGCCTGGGTTGTCAGACGCTGAGGAAATGATCTACATTCTAAGGTGTGTCTGTCGATAGTTTTATATCCAGTGTTACTCATTGAGGGTGAAATGGGAAGGGTTGGTAGGTTGGCGTGTTACCACCCATTTCTCCTCCACTCCTTCCCCCATCGAAATGTGCCTTCCCCCAGTTTGTTAAACTCCCCTCTTATATACTCGAGTTTGAAGCTGAAAGATGGTTTGCATCAAACTTTAAAATGCTTAAGGGACACCCCAATTAGCTTTTAGTGGCATTATATTTTCAAATATTTTCCATTTGCTTGGAGTCAATTCCCTAAAAACTCCTCATAAAGATATTTTTTTATAAATCATCGCGCCCGACACTAATAAAGTTTCGTCATCACTCTTGGTAGTCCTTACAATAGTATTTTTTTCATAGCGACTTACTACCCGTTTGAGTTGTACACATACATTAATTACCCTATTGAACTAGGAATGAGGAAGGTGACATTCTAGATTGAATGTACCCACATTTGCGTATATTGAGAGTGGGTAACCATTTTAGGGAAAAATAACCTTATTACACCCGACCGGGATTTGAACTTTAAACTTCCCACCACCAGAAATCCAGTCTAGTAGTGTGTGTTACCCGCCATGTTTAACTGACATGCTGAAGACGGGGATCACAGTTCGATTCTGGTCGGGGGCACTCAGGTGGTTTTTCCCTAAATATTTTTTCCGCTCTCACACCACGAAAATGCGGATGCACCTTCTTTTAATTTAACCTTCCTGATGCCTAACGCATTAAAGTAATTAGTATATAAGCGTTAGAATCGTTTTAAGAAAAATAAAAACACCATTAGTACACTCTATTGGGAATTGAACCCCGATCTCATCACCAGCAATCCAGTCTAATGCCTTAATAAATAAATGTCGTTTCTCCTAGTTCGGCTTCTTCCGGCAAATGCGAACTTTAACGAAAGGTCTTAGCTACAATCTGACAATTCCTGGAGAACATTCCAACACAACCATCGTGTGCAATTTTTATGGCCGAAGGAAACATAGTAGTTTTGGTACAATTATTTATAATCTATAAGAAAAAGAGTACGATGATAATCTTATAAAAAAGCAATTTGCTAGGAAATAGCGGATAAAACTCAATCTCAAAAGTAACTATGGGGGCCAAAAGCCAGAGCATGGTAACGACACGACACAGCCGGCGCACAGTCGGCGCACAGCCCTCTCAGTGTGAATACGTCTTTAACCTGCCTATTTCTGCCATTATTTATTATTATTATTAGCACCGCGTCTTACTATCCGTTCGGGTTGTACGCACTTACGCTAATGTGTAATGGTAGGGTGATTGTGAGATGAAATGGAGGACCTACAGTTTAACGTGGAATCTGAACCACGGTGGAGGCCTGGCATTCCCCACATTCACAAGAGGTCTTGTCAGAGGTGAAGGAAGGGTTTGGTAATCAGATAAATCTATGCCGGGACCGAGGATTGAACCCCGGCTGCCAGCACAGAAGTCTGACACCTTACCCCTAGACCGCCAGGTCACCTTGCCTTTATTTAGAGTACGACTAAGATAGGATCAGAAAACCATGGATTGGGGGACTATTCTCCACTTATAGGCACCCGATGTTCTGTCAATTATGGAACTGGCTTTTTTACCTAGTGATAATTCTCTTACTTTTGTAAGAGATTAATGTCAGGTAGGTACCTCCAGTGAACAGCAACGCTAGGAGATGAGTGGACAGAGGCCACCCCAGTTTGCTATATAGGAACTCAGAATTCTGGCTTTTGTATGCATTTGTGGATATAAAATAAAAAGCAAATTGAAATAGACACAATATCATACTTGTCAAGCGCATATTAACGTTAATATAAAATTAGCCTAAACTAACTTTAACTAAAATTAAAAACTTCAACATTAAGGTTAGATTGAATTAAAAAGTGTATGTTATAAAAATCATCACAGACAATCAATCATTTGAACACGCATTCAGTTTTGTTTCTGATTTTTTTTATCACTGCGTCTTACTACCCATTCGGGCTTAAAACTTTCGAATGTGAACAAGTTTTCTATTATACCTACAAACAATCATACATTGTGACAGTACTGTAAGTGTCAAAACAGCTACAGATACAATCATGTATAAGCCACCCAAATTTAAGGGAGTTTGACATCACCATGGAAAACAAAGTTGTATTCGACCACCCTTTTTGCACCTCGTGACACACTGTTTAATTGGTAAATCAACCAGAAGGTTACACTGAATCCAAGATGGCGTTGAACAGGCATTGTAACTCACTTCTAGAGAACTACAAGGAAAGTATTTGATATGTCTCAGGACCCAGGATGTTAAACTACCAGTCTATACTACACTTAACAGATTTTTACTAAGATATATTTGAATATTTCAACAACTTTTTTTCTATATCCTCCATTAACTCTGAAAGTTAGCAAGCTTACCTTTTATAGTTAAAATATTGTGTAACTTATAATATGGGGTCATAGTGTAATCATTCATGTTATGGTTGTTTCATTTCAGGTGTAGGCCTACACCTCAAATTACTGGGAGCCGCTAGTCTTCTCGTCTCGTCGTACCGATAAATAGAGACGAGTGGGATAGAAATAAGAGGCCACTCAAAGCTTTTAACAATTATATATATATATATATATATACATTTAAAATATTTAATTAATTTAATAATAAACCTTATTATAATTTATACTTGTGAATTAGGGTATATACTCTTGTCTATTTAGTACATCTCAATGAGTTGTTGCGAGGCCTGCCTTAGAGTATGACACTATGTTACCATGAGATTGTCTGCAGTCTTATGGTTAAAGAAAATATTGTTTCTACCTAGAACCAACAAGAAAATTCAGATTACAGTATTTATTTTTTCAAGTAAACGTTACATATTATGTTGAAAAATAAATGTGAATGACGCATTAATTAACCTTACCAAATGATAGTTTCAATATATTGTATGTATCATTTTTATTTTAAATAAAAGTATCTGCTTTACATTTTATTGGGGATACATTGTTTTTCCAAAAGAATAACCTAAGTGAAGGCAAAAACAAGTTACTAATACTTAAATTAAAAAGCTTTGTCTTAATATTTATCATAATGTAAACATTTAAAAAATGTTCTCATTAAATAATTATCTATTCATATTTAATATTAATACTCTAAATTCAATTAATTTATCATAATATAAATTCCAGCTTTCCATTTATAATAATTTTAACTGAGTGTTAGAAACTTCCAACATGATTGTCTCAGAAGTTTATAAGTTACTTTCTTTTATGCCTTCATGAGCAAAGGATAATAAGTGACATGTGCTCCATGGGTCACTATGGATGTGTTTGTGATAGCAAGAAAGAAGCTTATTATCTAACAAGTCCATAATATCTACTTTAAAATAATTATAAGTGATTTTTGACCTTGTGCACAAGGTGAGCTTAGATTGATCAATGATGAATTAATAATGACCTAGGGTGACCTGGCGGTCTAGGGGTAAGGTGTCAGACTTCTGAGCTGGGGGTCCGGGATTCAATCCTGTGTCTCGGCACAGATTTATCAGATTGCCAAACCCTTCCTTCACCTCTGACAAGACGTGTATTAACCACAACTTGGGAATGTGTGGAATGCCAGGCCTCCACCGTGGTTCAGATCCCACGTTAAACTATATGTCCTTCAGTTCATATCATAATCACCCTACCATTACACATTAGCGTAAGTGCGTATAAACCGAACGGGTAGTAGGACACGGTGCTAATAATAATAATAATAATAATAATAATAATAATAGTGGCCTAAGCTGGATTATTGTATCCAAGTGACATTTTTAAGAACACCTGAATCTGCGTGGAGGGAGAGTAGAAAACCATTTAGGAAAATCCACCCTGAGTAACCGACTGGGATCGAAGCCTGATCTCCCCATCTTCGGCAATCCAGCCTAACACGAGAGTATCCCGTTAGACCATGTGGCCATCGAAGCAAGTTATAATAAATTGAATTTTATGTGTTTTTTTTAATGTTGGCTTCAGTCTACTTACTACGTAACATAGGGCAGGCGGGGATTGAAAGTCTTGCAAAGAGATGAGTTCTATACGCTCAGTATTCAATGACTACTAAGAGGCTATGTAGAGAAGAACAATGGACTTTGCTTGATCACGCATGAAGTACAACTTGTCATAACTTAGATAGTTTAATGAATAGTTTGTAGTATTGGATTATCACTAAGGGAATTAGTCTTAGCCACATAATTAATAGTCAACCTGTAATCTTATTAGTTCCATTGTAATTTATATTTTCCTATGCCCTTAAATTAAGCAACAGCCAATAGGTCTATGTTAAAAACAATAAGAAAAAATTGTAAAAAAACACAACAATATAGATATTAAATTTATTTATACATCCACACCTTTATTAAGTTGGCAATGCCAAGTTGCAGTATTGGATGTGGGAATAAACTATATTGGGAGAAGGGGGTGGTCTTCTATAAAGTTTGTAGAGAAGGGTCAGTCCCACCCCTGCTACGATGGTTAGAGCAATGGTCAGCAGAATCCAAATTGATGAGTGCAGGCCTTCAGAACTGAGATGCTCAGGCTGGTCAACGCACACTTCAGAATCATCTCCTAAGCTCAGGAGACTAACTCCTCTCCATTGAGAAGGTTCTTGGCAGCTGGAGAAACAATCAATATTATAAACATTTTCATTGGACCTTAAAGAATTTGTAAAAAATATTGACATGATTTGTTCAATAGCTTACGTTTGTATTAAAAAATTATGATGAATTTCTTAACATTTGATAGAAAATATCAAGTATTTTGGTCGGTTTGGATTATTCAAACACAGCTAAATGACTTTGAATTTCAAAATATATTTTAAATATATTTTAGTTTTAGAACCTGTAAAGGGGAGATGTCTACCACTAAAGATTTTGACCCTAAAGTAAATGTCCTAGTTATATTCTGATTACATAGGTACTGTATATTTAAAACATAAATAAATTGGACCATATTTTAGGTCTTATTTTTGAAAGGTAGTCAACTTCATGATACACAAACTTAGGAATTTGAAGATTCAATGTGTTAAGTCTTGATGTTGAAAACCGCTCTTTGTGATCCGAAAGGGAAACTTAGTGTGACATTATTGGTCTCTGACAAGATCTTATCTATAATTTTGCAGCTTTTTTAAATGATTTTTCCATATCATCCGTTCTAAATAAGATTAATCTTGTTCATTATTTCGGTACTCGTCTGGAAAACGGAACCTTTCATCCAATAACAATTGTCAGCCTTTTTATGGTGTGTGTGAACTATCTCCTGGTACCAGAACGCATGGTCTCATACTGACTTTGTTACACGTTTCAGCACAGATGACATAGCACAGCTTTCAAATCATTTTCTAGTGATTTTTATGTCACCTCGTATCATATTTTACCTGTGGGTGTTCATATTTACAATGTGTTTAAGCATTTATGGTGTTGCTTCTCCCTGGGCCACAATTTCGGGGGTCGAAGCAAAAACCTGATAACCCTCATTTCATGAAAAAATGTGCTATGAGGGATTCATGATACCTTACCTCTTAGACTACAAACTATTTTTATAGTCAGTCAAGGTGACCTGGCGGTCTAGAGGTAAGGTGTCAGACTTCTGTGCTGGGTGTCCGGGGCTCAATCCTTGGTCCCGGCATAGATTTATCTGATTACCAAACCCATCCTTCACCTCTGACAAGGCGTGTATTAATCACAACTTGTGAATGTGTGGAATGCTAGACCTCCACCGTGGTTCGGATCCCACGTTAAACTTTATGTCCTCCATTTCATCTCACAATCATCCTACCATTACACATTAGCGTAAGTGTGTATAATCCGAACGGGTAGTAAGACGCGGGACTAATTATGATGATGATGATTATGATAATAATATAGTCAGTCAAGACCTTGAGGAGAACTTATATCAACGAATAAAATATTTATTTTTTTATATTTATAGTTACGGGTTTCATAGAAAATTTAATAGTTAATATATTCCATCTAAATATATGAGGGCCCAACCCCCTCAATTAATTGCCTTAATAAATTTTGATTCTTGGCAGGAAATTATTAATTGAAACACCGCATACTAGATTCAGTAAATTTTTCTGTGTTTCATTTAATTTAAGTATCCCTTGACATGCTTGTGTTTTACCGATGAGACCAAATTGTCTGATGCTGTCGGATGTGATTTCATATTCAATCGCATGCGTTTTATGTATTTTCTGCACCCTTCGTGTAGTGCTTGTACCTATGAACAATATTCCGTTTTAAAAGATCAACATTTTATTTGAGATACTTAATAGCGTGTTTTAATTATGCACTTGAATTCCATAAGTGAATTAATTGCTAAATTATTTGTATCTTACCGCAATCCGAATGTTCAGATCATTCATGAGAAGATAGATTCATTAATCATTAGTAATTTCGTACTCAAGCCGTGTTATGTTGGCCTTGTTTGAATTTCTAGCAGTCTTGCTCCAAGGAGGCCATACATCTTCTACCAATAGCATATTAGGCTTGTGTATTCTACTACCCACAGAAATATGTTCAAGTATGTGTCCTTCATGAGTGACAAGTGTATTTAACGTTATTCATGTTCCATGAACTTGGTCTAATTGCACAAATATAATACCGCAGGTTGGGAGCATGCAACCCAGTAGAGGGTACCCCTTTATTACTCATTGATATATTTAATGTGGCTATCTGATAGCTATTATATTATACAATGGTATTTACCACTAAGTATTTAGATATATTTATGACAGCAGTCCACGCCAAGTGTATACTAATCACACAAACAGGGCTCTGATGTGCCTGTTTTGTAAAATAGATTTGATTATTTTGTCTTGTGCAAAGAAACGTTTATAGGTATAGGTTTTTACACACACTATATATTTAATTAATTTATTAAAAAATATCAATAAACCTAACTAAATTGCGTGCATAACACAATGTTTAATGAATCAAAATTGGGGCAGTGCCTATGTTGGTACAAAGAGAAAGAAATATTTTCATCCAGCCCACAAGGTATTCACAATGCTCTAAGAAGACGTATTATCATACTCGACAAGCCATTTAAACAAAGAGGGGGGGGGGGGGCATTTTATTTAACCAAACCTGCCTCTAGTCCACATAACACTCAATTGGGATTCAAATAATGCTCTTCTCGTCAATAGCGATCCAATCTAACACAAATAATGAAGGGTTAGACCATGTGACCCTTGATTCATGTTGAAGTTGATGATAATATCATTTAAATATAAGAGTCAGTCATGAATATAATATCTTTCAAGTTCTGGAAAGCCAAAACAATAGGTAGTTCGGCATCCACTAAGCGGTACAATAAATAGATAAAATTAAGTAAATAAATAACAGAATAAATAGCCTAACAGCTACTAACTGTTTACTGTACACTATTTATAACTAAAGTAATATTTAAATAATGGCTTTAAACAGTTTACTCTTATCGAACTAATGATATTTATACAAAATAATGGCTCAGTATCCACTGAAACAATTTTTTTTTTAAACTTTAGCACCTGCGTACTACATACCAGTGTATAGCTTTGGACATATTAAAAAGATGGGCATTAGTTTTTATTTTAATAAATAAATCTTTTAATTTATAGAAATATGGATTAGTTAAAATGTCTTACTAAATCTGTTGGCCAAAAAGTGGCAAGTTTCTTTTGATGATTGGTCCAAGAACGGATGGAACCCAAGCCAGTTTACAGTCACAATGCCAAGGATTCTCTTGAAGGTCAATTACTTCAACTTGAGACCATGGGACAAGCTCTTCTGACAAACTTTTTAAACCATTGTTGTGCACATACATCTAAATCAATACATACCTTTAAATACTACATTATAAATACTTTTTTTCTATAGGCTTAAGCTAAATTGTGAGCGTTAACTAAATTCTAATATAGTTTAAGTTAGAAAATTAACTATAAATAAAAATAGTTATTAATCAATAGTTTTTTGGTAAAGTTTAAAAAATCTACGGTGAGTAGAGTACAAACTATATGCCTCCTCTTTAACCAAACCTATTTAAAGGTGATTTAATCAAGGGCACGATATTTATTCTTAAAGAATAATTTCGTGCACAAGCCCTCCAAAACTAAGGATTAAGCCGAAAATATTCAATTGCCTTTATTAATAGACAAACTGACATTTAAAAAAAAAGAGTCTTAAGCATATGAAAACGTTTAAAAAATGTAAATTAAATCTAGGAATTCCTCTAGTTGATGATTATAAAAATGATACTTATGTATGACATTTCCAATCTCGTAAGACATCTAAAGTACCTGATAAATGTATTAGCTGATTAACAGTGTGTCAGGGAGAGTGTATATATATATATATATATATATATTCACCGCATCTTACTAACCGTTTGGCTTATACAATGCTAGTGTATTAAGGATGAGGAAAGTTGAATTTAGAGGAAATGTAACTTCATTTGCTGTGTATTAAGAGGGGAAAACCATTTAGAAAAAAAACACCTCAGTACACCCGACTGGGAGACTAGCCCCGAATTCCAGGTCATTCGCAGTCTAGTCTATTGCGAGATTGACGCCTCAGATCATTTGACCACCGAAGAGGGCTAGTGAGATATAATCTTTGGGCATGATTTTTAATTTATTTTTAAATTAATCACTAAACTTAGCTCTTAATACCAAAAGCATTAACTTACTAAACCTGTTCATGAGGGGTCCATGAAATTAGATTAAATTAGAAATTAGGCCTACAATAGCTCTAAAAAGACTAACAACCTTTTTAAACATAAATATTGATTTATGTTGGTTGTATGAATATTTAAAAACAATATTATTTGAGTAGGTTGATAAAATGACGTAGAGCCTTTAATCTACTCAATAAATTACATTTGCCCCTTTTCCCTAAGATTACCAACAGATAATATAATAATAGGCATAATTCACAGACAAATAATATTATTTGTGTAGGTTGATAAAATGACTTAGAGCCTTTATTCTACTCACTAAATTACATTTGCCCCTTTTCCCTAAGATTACCAACAGATAATATAATAATAGGCATAATTCACAGACAAATAATATTATTTGTCTGTGGCCTAGTCCTTGTCTTACTTCTTTGATTGGCCACTGTTGTCGAAGTGCTCTAAACGCGTCCTTGTCGATGTCAGTCAGTTGAGGATTGAAGGAGCAATAGAAAACCTGCAAGCTGATCAAATGATCAAAGGTTGCCGGTCCCACCCGTTTAAGTTGCTTCATTCCACTTATTCTCAGCTCCCGCATTTTGTGCAAACCCATAAAAGACCTGTCATTCAACTCAACTACAGGATTGTCATTAAAGTTAAGCTCTTCAAGACTTGGCCCTGAAATTAAATTAGTAGCAATAATGTTTAATGCACATACACGAATTAATTTTGTCTTCACTTTACTATTGTATTACAATTTTACCCAGGACACTTTAATTTGAACTATAGTTATAAATGAAAAGATTAGTAGGCTCTTGTATATAAAATATAATATCTATATAGACCTATGCATTTAAAAATATTAATCGTAGCTAAATTGGTAATAATAACATAAATAATTTAAGTTCAGTGGTTCTCTGTAAAAGATAAAGAAATAATTATCTGAACTAAACGCGAGCGATTATGTGTGCGCGCGCGCGCGCGCACACACACACACACACACACACACAAACATATATACATATACATATATATATATAATTTAGATATATAGATAAATAGATCAATAGATGGATAGATAAGTACCGGTACTGGTAGTTAAGAATAAAATAGATCAAAGGTATAATTCAAATATTATTTTATGGAATATTATGTTTATTATTAGATAAAGGAAAGAAAGTACCTAATACAGAAAGGTCCACTGGCGTTTGAGTAAATTGATTCCCATTCAAAAATAAACTTTTGAGACTTTTCTTTATGGATGGTGAGTAGAAAAATTCCTCTTCTATATAGGAAAGTCCTGTGGTTGCAAGATCTAAAACCTAAATACATAAATATTACATGTAAAATAACCAATAGTTGACATGTGCGTCTTCTGAATAATTTTATCTATGATTTATATTTTATCGATTACCAATAATTAAAAGATAATTAAATTTAAATTCAAACCCTAATTTTTATAGGAAAATGACATTATATTAAATCGCAATGGGATAAACTTTTTTTTTTTATCGATTTGCAAAATCAAAGAACTTGAACAGTTTTAAAATAGCTAAATTCATAATGACTTTCTAAAACTTGATTTAGAAGCTTCAAACCAATTTGGGTATTTTAAATCAAGATAAAGAAATTGTTTAAAATTAAATTAATTTAAAATTTAAATAATAAATACATTAAATAAGTCGCAATGGGATTTAAAATATGTCCAGCACCCCCTCCCAGCCTATTTTGATTAAAAAATTACCGTGGGTGCTAAAAATGGGTTTTGAGACAAGATAAATAAATAATACGACACAATCCTTACAAATATTATAAATGCGAATGTGAGTTTGTTTGTTTGATTGTTTGTTTGTTTGTTACGCTTTCACGCCTAAGCTACTCGACCGATCATCGTGAAATTTTGCATATACGTTGTCATTGGTACAGAAAAGGACATAAGGTACCTTTCATCCAGAAAAAAGTACCGTTACCGAGGGATACAGAAAAGGACATAGGGTACCTTTCATCCAGAAAAAAAGTACTGTTCCCGAGGGATAGAAAAAAAATAACTTTTAGACGGTCGTCCGGCATAACAACTCGGCCTACTGATAGGAACATGAATTGCAACATGATGCCTGGAGTACAGAAAAAGGGACCTGTGGTATCCCGGAAGAAAATCTGATATCCCGAATTAAAATCTGTTCTCGAGTTATTTTAGGCACATCTATCTTAAAATGATTAATAAAAATCTGTTCCCAACTTATTCTAGGCACATCTATCTTAAAATGATTAAAAATAATTACATTCAGCTAATTAAGCTCTGTCTGTTCACCCCGTTATGGTAAATGACAAAATTGTCGTAAGAAGTTTGATATTATACTGTGATGAACTCAAATAAAAACATTATTTTTACTAAAGTGCCTTTAACGTTTAGTACTATAACAACTCGATAGATGGCGTGGTATCGATTTGTACTATTTAATGTACTAAGATTTCATTACTCCCAAAATCCGATAGATGGTGCTGAGCACATTTTAAAATGCGGTATCGTTTTGTATTATCTATGGCTATTTTAAACTCATAATTGTGAAGTTTGGAGAAAGGGAAGAAAGGGAGTTGGGGACCGTATCGATGGGAAATAACAACTGAATGGCGGCCGTACTGCACATTCCGTTCTAAAATTGCCATTAAATCTTGCACTTGCACAGGAAGAGTCACCCATCTGCAATTTCAGCAAAAATAGCTCTCGAGGTATGATGCTACGACAATGTAAACTTTTATTGTGGGACGAAAGTACGATGTCCCACAAAAAAGCTATAGAGGCGTTAAACCGAAATCTTCAGGACTTGCGAGACAGTATAGATATTATGGGAGGAATGGTAGTTTTACTGGCTGGTGACTTCCGACAAACTCTACCAATGATCCAGAGGGGCACGCATGCAGATGAAATCAATGCCTGTCTCAAGTCATCAAGATTGTGGGCAAAGATTAAAAAATTCAGCCTAACAACGAATATGAGAGTCCACTTTTATAATGACGTGGATTCAGGACATTACGCAGACACTATTGAAAATTGGCGATGGACGTTTGGACACGGATGTTGAAGGTTGTATTTTACCTAAAGGGGAATTCTGTAATTTGGTGGAAAATGATGTGGAGCTCATTGTTAAAGTTTACCCAGACTTACAACTAAATTTGAATTGTGATCATTGGTTGTGTGCAAGAGCAATTCTTGCACCAATAAATGCAATCGTTAACAAAATCAACACTGACATTTTGAAAGAGGTGCAGGGAGAAATAAAGGAGTATTTGCCATTAGATACAATCATGGACACAGAACAGAGCACTTCATATCCCGCTGAGTTTTTAAATTCTCTGGAGCTATCGGGTGTACTCTCGCATAAACTAAGATTGAAATTAGGTGTACCAGTTATGCATATGAGAAATTTAGATGCATCCCGATTATGTAATGGGACGATGCTTCGGATTACACAATTAGGCCAAAATATAATCTGTGCCACCATTTTAAAAGGTGGGGGAAAAGGGGAAAATGTAATCATACCGCGAATCCCAATAGTCCCTACTGACCTACCATTTCAATTCAAAAGACTCCAGTTTCCATTCAAACTTAGTTTTGCTATTACTATTAACAAAGCGCAAGGGCAAACAATGCAGGTAGCAGGGGTGTATTTGGAAAAGCCATGTTTTTCCAAGGGCCAGCTATATGTAGCATGTTCGCGTGTGTCCAATGCCCAGAATTTGTATTTATTTGTGCCAAATGGAAGGACATACAACATAGTATATAGGAGCGTCCTAAAATAATGACCTATTCTGTTCCCATGATTGCAACGGCCAAGAACAAGCGAAGTAAATAAAGGATGTTAATTAACTGTAGGTAAAATTTAAGATGCAGTGGGATTTTCAATTCGCGGCAAGGCATAACCTATGACTCTACTGACACACACTCCGCTACTTCTTTTCTACTCCTACGCTTAATCCTTATTTATATTGTGTAGTTTGTATGCTTCTTTATCTCTACCTGTATTGACCAACAACCTGAATAGGTTCATCGTTTTTATTTTCATTCTTCCTGTGTCAACCGACAACCTGAATTTATTGACAAAATAAACATCAACGCGAGCGAAACCGCGGGCAAAAGCTAGTCGTTTATAATTTCTCATATTATAGTTCATAGAGTTCTGAACTAAATTTTGAAAAATGTGTTATCAGTAAACTAACTTTATATAAGTTTTGCTCACAAAAACAATTATGTTATTTTGCAACTCAAATGGAGCCTTTTTCAGATGTAAATGGTTAGAGCCTTTTTCAGATGTAAATGGTTAGAGCCTTTTCTTTTTTAAATCAAATTTTCAAAAATCAGTAGCTATTAAACCAAATTTAAATTATTATTTTTATTAACCAAACATAATAGTAATTCAGATGCATCACAAAATGAGACATGATCGGTATCTTCAGAATAAGTCACGATTCTGGAATTCATTTCAATTAAGTAAAAAATTACAACCTAGATGCAGAAATTGATAATCCTGTTTTTTGTTTAATTCCCATGCCCCGGCTATCGTCTTACACTTTATCGAAAATTAATCTTATTTACTTTGTAAAACATTACAGAGATACATACCAAGGGGTGCAGAAATGTAATGTCTCCTAATTTTTTTAAAAGAAGTGGGTGTTTATATTCGATAAAAAAAAACAGTTTACTTTCTGGTACTTTACTATTCACCTTTATTCAGTTAGTTTTCCACACACTTACCCTTGCGGTCAACACACTTTTGCCAACGTTCTACTAGTTTCATGACTCCGCCAAGACAGAATAGCACATATTGATGACGTAACCACAATTACACCTCTGACTTAACTTCGTTGTCCAACCCGAAGTGATGTCTTCGAATGTGTTCCTTAAGTTTTGGAACGAGATTAAAATCCGAAGGAGCTCAGTCTGGGCTGTACGGTTAGTGATCCAACATTGTAAAACCAAGGCGTCAAATATCTGCAGTTGATCTCACGCTGGTGTGAAGTCGAGCATTGTCATGTGGAAGGAGAGGCTCTTCCTAGTGAGGATAAACTCTTCTAAGTCGTGTTCTCAGTTTTCTCAGCACTTCACAGTAGCTTTCAGAATTTAGGTTTGTGCTTCCAGGCATAAATTATGAAAATATCAGAAAACCGTGAGCATTTATTTACCTACTGACGCTGCATTCTTGAATTTTGTTGGTGCCAGTGGTACTTTGTGGTAGATATTCTTTTGTTATCTGGCTAAAAATTATGCATCCATTTTTCATTTCTCGTGGCGATGTTATCCAGAAATTCATCGCCTTTACATCCATGGTGCAGCAAAATTTGTTGGCTAATGTCCACTCACTTCTGTTTCATTTTGGGACTGAGTATTTAAGGTACCCATAGCACGCACACCTTTCTATAACCCAGATCTGCCTTCTATGACTGCAATTGCTCACGTGAGATGCCAATTTTGCCCACCAGTTCTTGTTGAGAAATAAAGTGATTCTAATTAATGAGTCCACCCACACGAGTCCGGCGAGCTTCATTTGTAGTGATTCGTGGCTTTCCACTCCGTTGTTTGTCACTATGGCCCCTTCTTGCTTTCCTTCGCGAGCACGTGCAGCCCAACGTTGAAAAGTACTGAAGGCTACACATTTACGTATCTCTATAAACAACTGGCATTCACCAATAACCCTAATATCAATCACAGTCACATTTTCTACAGTTAAGAACTCGATTACTGTACATTGTTTCATCCACACTGATATACCTTCTCACGTTACACTTCACCATGTTTACGATTGTAATCCATAGAATTCTAGCGGCAGAGGTTGAAACTTGGCCTCGCGATGCAGGAAATACTATAGATTTGAATGCATATAAGTTTGTACTCATACGTGTGCTTATCTTTTAATAAATAAGTAGGAGACATTACTTTTTAGCTAACCCCAGTGGCATAGATAATTGCAAAGCCTACTATTTTAATTCAGTTGTATATAGAAGTCAAGCAAGATCAATCTTAATCTTAAGTTTGAATATTTTAATTATTTATATGAGGTAAAATATAGTTATGCTATATTTGAAATAATTTATAATATTTTATATTTACCTCCAATGCCTCGGGTGAGGATAAGGCATGTTGAGTTCCAATGTCCAGAATATGCATTGGATTGTTATTTAGATGGATTTCTTTCAGGTAAGGAAGATGCTCAAAAGCATTTGGATCCAATGAATGGATACTATTATAGCCGAGATCCAACGAAATCAATCCCAATGGCTCATAACGATTCGTGTTAGGAGGCCCACGAAGAACATCGGCACGAATTGCCTCAACTGAAAAACAAAATTAGTCAGAGAGGGTATGAAAGGTGTATTTGGGGATATAAAACCTTTTCCACCACGAAAATAGTTATTTAGTTATTAGGTGTTTCGTGTTCCTACTCAATAAACCGACTAGTATCTTAGTAGAGTCTTATTACATTCATTATACTTAAAATTCCAACTATGAATACAAATTGTTTTGACAACTTAGTTGGTAGCACATCTGCCTAGTAGATTAAGAGTTTCAGATTTTACACCCGGTAAGGCCAAAAACTTTATCACTGGTGGACTTGAGGCTTCTTTCCCTTTCTTAGTGATGAATTAATGACCTGTGGTCTGGGTGTTGTGTCTCTTCTAGAATCAAGCTAGTTTATACAAAGCCGTAGCGAGCCAATAATTTCAGAAGGTGGTTTTGTGGGCCCATCCTCCAATTGCCAGGAACTAGAAAAAATTATAAATGATAAACAGTTTTAGAAACCATCTGAAATGTTTTTATGGCAACATAACCCACTAGCTGCCAGAGGCCAGGACAAATTCTAAATATTAAACACCTCTAGAAGCTCTCTGAAGTGTTTTTTACGTTAAAATAACCCCCTAGATGCCGTAGGCTAGGAAATATTCTAAATATTAAACACCTCCAGAAGCTATCTGAAGAGTTTTTTTGGCAACATAACTCCATGACCTTCAAAGTTTAGGAAAAATTCTGTATATTAAACACCCCAAGAAGCTATCTGAAGTGTTTATTTTTGCAGCATTACACCATAACTTCTGAAGGTTAGGAAAAATTGTAAATATTAAACAACTCTAGAAGCTCTCTGAAGTACTTTTATGGTATCACAGCCCCCTAATTAGTACATGTATCTTAATTTTTATATTGTTTGAACCATAAATAAAGCCATATATATGTTGCTCATAAAATTTAGGGGGGTTGAACCCCCAGTCCCCTCTGGCTACGGCCTTGAGTTTATGTCATTGTCATGTGATGATATAATCAGTCGGTTAAGAAAGTGTGCGTTAAATATCCTATAAAAATAGGCAAACATAGAGTTAAATTACTTTTAGAGCGGTGATAAAACATTAGTTGCCAGTTGAAGATCTTCACTATAAACCACCAAAGGTAGGACCCTTCTCCCCACTCCCCACATCCCATATTTACATAGTGTGTCAAAAAAATAGGATCGTAAGTAGGACAATAATCTTACGTCAATTCCATATAAAGTTATACAAATTATTTGAATTTTTTTTAATCATTCGAATACTTTTTAATTTTTTTATCAATCAATATTATTATTATGTATAATTTAAATCTAAAGTGTTCTTTAGTTACATTTAATATATACCTGTATAGATATGACACTATGTCGATACAGAATCTGCTTCATAACAGAACATGCTATTTCATATGCACTGGTTGACCCAGATTCTCAATTTCACTCACATATTTGTTAGCTTCGTCTATAGGGCTCCGCAGTAGTGTGTAGCGCTGCTCTGGTTGTAGAATTGTGTGCTACTCAAAGTTTAAAGCTGGGTAAAGCTCATATGAAGGCACTAATACACTTTTTTAACTTCTTACAATGAGTAAATAACTAACTCAAATAGAAGCATCATAACCTATTATAATTTCCCATATAATAATAATAGTAATAATAGCAATGGTAATTATAATGATAATAATAAAAATAATAACTATATTATGTTAAAAAAATTACACTCAATAAACAATCGCCTCACCCCCTCCAACAAAATCATATAGGATTAGTTGGCTACTTCCTACAGCTAATCTGGCTACGTACAATCTTTTGATTTTCAAAATGACCACGGCCAGTTTGTGAATTAGATTTAGTTACAACAGACTGATTTAAACTATCCTTAGTTGGTAGCACTGGTCCTTTCATATACATTTTTATATATTTATATGGATGTGTATGCCCAACACTTAGATATTTCGTTCAACACAAGTGCCATAAAAAAACTTAAAAATAAGGATTGGTTAAAAGATTATATTTTAACATTTCCTGGGGAAACCATTCTGAAAATCACAATATGGTAACCCACCCCGGTGCACCCAAACGGTATTTTAACCCGCTAAACGATGGGCTAGTAAGGTTTATTTGTGTGAGCCAAGCCTATACTTGAAACACTTTTACAACTATTTCCTGGACACCTGATGTTCTTGGTTCAGTTATGTAAATGAATTATATAGTTTTAGAACCAAGTGACGTATTTTAACACATTTAGCATTGCGCCCAAACTATGCTCGATAATGTGTATTTTCCCACAGCTATCATGCTCGAGCTGCACTCGTATTCAATGGTAAATAATACTACAAATGAATTTGTAAGAGTTTTGCTCGGTCTCCGTGTCCTAAATATAATTATTTTGTTTATTGTCATAGTTAAAAGAAAGGTCACAACACTTTTAAGAAATATACTGAAAATGTAGCCTATTATTTTGTGATAGAAGTCATCCACGGTTTGTGCCCTACATATAATGAGTTGGCATCCTCAAAACCCTCACTACATGACGATTAGAAAATTGAAGTTTTTTTAGTTAGAAATAAACTTAGTAGAAGCTTTTTGATCTTTAACTATCTGAATAAGTTAAAAATAAAATAAATAGTTATTTTAAACTCAAAGTTAAAAAAAAAGTATAGAAATTTATTATACTATGGAATTATTTCACTAAAATAGAAAATACATCTTAATTCTGTTTAAAAAAAACTGAATAAATTAAACAAAAAAAAAACACTCTCAAAGAAGATAAATGACAGCAACTTAAATTCACAAATATAATATTCTATAATTTTTAAAAGTGTTTTTACAGTCACAATTTTTTTTAACTTAATTGTGTAGGTACTAAACAGATGTTATTGTGAGAGACTTCTCTTTCTTCTGGGAAATATATCAACCAAACTTGGTACTTCACTTACGATGTAAGTAACAGTCTTACCTCAACCATATTATAATAAGCCTTATCTTATAAACTACATTATATTGGGACCATGTAAATACCTTTCAGGACATACAAAATGTTACATCCATATTAAAAGGAATCAGTACAATTTGTATTTACGTAAAGGCACTTGTCCATAAAAACTAATTTTGTTTTTGTAGTGAACGCCGAACGCCGTCAACTCACCTGTTAGTTGATTGTGACTAAGGTCTAGGGATTTGAGATTCTCCAGAGCTATGAATGCACTCGACTCTATTTGATCGATCTGGTTCTTTTGGAGTGATAAGCTAACTACAGCGATTAATTTTGGAAACTTGGTTATTTTTTTTATATGGTTTTCTCTAAAATTAATAGAAGAAAAAACGGAAGTGTTTTGGGCAAAGTACGGCCACTCATCCACCAATGTAAACACTTTTTCCAGCCTTCGTAAGGAACAATCGATGTCGTGAAGAATATTAGGTGATCCTTTTGTACATATACATTCGTCACATATCTTATAGGTGATGACAAGTCCATTCAACATTAAGATCATCAACAATATCTTCAGATATGGCTCCTGTGTAGAAAATAAAGTGTGTTCTATAAGAGTACATACTTATTTCATGTTCTAAATATGAATACTTAAGAATTTAAATAAATATAATTCAATACATTAAAATTTAACAGAGTTTTACCTTCAAATTAACTTTGGGTTACTAAGACATAAAGTATTGGGCTGGATAAATTACAAAACATTATTATTTGTTTAGCTTATCAAACATTCGATTTATAAATAGCTAGGTCAAATAATTACTAATTATTTGTGTTTAACCAAGAGAAGTTGTAAATAATATATTAGTGATAGAAATTTACCCCCTGGGTTTAGATTCTATAAGAAATCGCTGTTAAATAATTAACGTTGCAGGATATCATTTAGCGACACTAGCTTTAACATTAAATTTTATACCACATTATGTTAATAATGTAATGCCATCAATAAATTAATGACACTGACGTTAGAAATATTTGGCAGTAATGCTTCACTCCAAGCTCGATGTTCATTACTATGCAAATAACCCCCTTTGGTGGCCGTTTGGTCTAGGCCCCTTTCAAACAAAGAGGGTGTCACCTGCGTACACGCTTGCATATGGATATGTCCGCGCCCACGAGCCTTTTTAGACGGCGTGGGTGAAAATTGCCACTCGCGCATTGTTCTATCCAGTTTTGATTGTGCCACTACAGTGCGGACCATCCTTAGGGTCCACAGGAGCCAGGCCCCACCAAATTTGTCCAAAATTTTTTGAACATAAAGAAAAAAATCTTGATTCATTTTTATCCTAAAAAATATTTGAGAAAAACATGAATATGAAGTGGAGCACCATTCTCCGCCCACCGTGAGTTATTGGATTCGTTATACAGTATTCCAGTCAAGATTATTCATTCTTCACTTCAATCGTCAAGCGAGGACTGTACCAGCGCTAGAGTGGCCGAATATAGAATCTGAAGTGGGCTAGCGGTGACAGGCCCTCTTAGAGAAGCCACGATCAGTGTGAGATGTCTCAAGGTCAATGCCCCCTGACCTACCATTCCATTTCAAGCTGTATAGTAGCGAATGGGCCGGTTTAATCAGTCCCGGTATAGGCTAAAGGTGGTTTATATTTTGTTTTTTGCGTTTATGTGTCTGAGTTTTATTATGTGTTAAGACCCAAGAAGTAAGGTGAAGAGTGAAAGTAATTAATTAAAACTAATAAAATATATTCATTACTAAAATCTCCATTTTCTTTACCAAAACTGTAAGAAAAACTCAAAATTAAATGGTTAGGAACACATCAGCTTAATGATTCTACATATATGTAGGTGAATGGCAAGAAAATTCAAAATTTTCTAATGCTTGGTTTGGTGAACATATTATTGTGGTTAACTGTGAGTGGAGAAAAACATCTTATTTGTTTTTATTGTTTATTATTTGGTGGTGAGGGGTTGTGGACAGAGCTGTGAGGATCTTAAACATTTAAGTGAAAGAATTTTTTAAAAAAACGAGGACTGTGCAATTCATTTGGAAAATACATATAAGTTTAAAACATTTGGAACAGTAAATATCGCTTTACAGATATATTCCGCGGTCCAAATTTCAGTCCAAAAACACAAAGAAAATGTGTAAAAAATTGGCATAATATATTAGGCAGATTAATAGAATGCTTAAAATACTGTTATACTCATGAACTGGCCTTAAGATGTCACAAGGAAAATCAAGAATGGGTGATTTTTTAATTCTAGTGATTTTTAAAAATAAGGAAATCTTAAACGAATTTAATTTAATTTAATATGTTAACACGTGGTGAGAAAACATAATTACCGGTAAGCTTTGACCTGGCCCCACAAAAAAAAAAATCATTCTCTACCAATGAGTACAGTACTATATCGTACTTATTTGTATCTGCGCTTGACAAACTTTTTTAATTTGAGATTAATTCCATGATAATTTTTCTCCAAGCTTTTGTTTTGCAAGTTCAGGATTTACAATCTCCCCCGAGAATTGTCCCAGATAACTGGTTTCTCTTGGACTAGTGTTATTAAAAGTCTGAGACAATTATTTGCCTTCATATTGCAAAACAAAACTTTGAAAACGCAAAAGAAACTTAAAGAGACACATTCTGAAATTAAACATGCAAATGGCAGATTGTCAGTCTTAGAACTGAGTCAACCCGAACGGGTAGTAAGACGTGGTGCTAATAATAATATTAATAATAGAACTGAGTTTGACTGACAGTATGCATCAGTATTGATACAAGACCCTACCTACACGGTCAGTATTCGCATGATTGCTTTTATCAGTCCAAGCTTCTGCTTAAAAAGTGCAGTTATAGTAACAACATAAATAATAAGAAAAACAACTCATTGCAGTATCCGCACAGTCAAACGCGTCACTCTCACAACAGACTAGACTGCCAATGAGGGGGAGATCTGTGTTCGAGTTCTGATTGGGTGTATTGAGAATGGGTTGTTTATTTCATAATTTTTTACACTCATCTTCCACGCAAATGTGGGTACACATCTTATAAATGCAACCGTACTCGTTTTAACCCACTTTTATATATATATATATGCCCGTTCGGGTTGTGAGACGCAGTGCTTTTTAAAAAAAATCGTGGGCCATGATAGTAGGTATTAACTGCACAGGGACACAAGGCTGAGGAAAATATTGACAAGCGCACTCACACGGTCAGTACTACTGTCAGTCTCTCCCACATCTTGCAAGACTGATGGACTGATACTAATATGATCAGAAAACTCGCATCTCTTCAGTATTTTGGTCAGTACGACCATCAGTCCTTCAGTACTGCCCCTACGCGATCATTATTATTGTCAGTATTTTTTAAAACTAACAGTCTGATGGGTCATGTAGGGGCCCTTAAGCATCTAAGTGCAGGCCAGTTCAAACTATTGATCACTGTTTGTAATCAATAAGGACTCAGTGTTGTTTATTTTACCACCGCGTCTTACTGCCCGTTTGGACTCTACGCTTATATACTAACTACGCTAGTGGTTTTAGGGATGAGGAAGGCTATGTTTATAGGAAGTATACCTGCATTTGCGTAGAGAAAGAGTGAAAAAACATTTGAAAAAACTACCCGTCAGTACACCCGACCGAGATTTGAACCTTAATCTACTCGTTATCGGCAGTATAGTATACTACGAGCATAGCGTCTAGAGACCATGCTATATATATAATATTTAGATGTGGCTATAACCGTAATTATCAAATATAATGGCTTAGCTATTTAATTCATCATGACATGCGCATTTGCACAGTTATAATTTTATTAATGGCAGCAAAAAGTCAACTAGCGAGGTGGCTGCGTTATTTGATAGCGCGTGATCTTAATTGATCACACATTTGTAGCTGACGATTTCCGCACGTCCATCACAGACTCTGTCTTAAAATATGAGTGAAGCATGACCGTTGGTACGGCACGATTCCTGTATATACCAGTGGTTAGAGCATTGGCGTGCTGAGCCAAAGGTCCCCGGTTTGATTCCAGTGTTCTTGTCATTTTTCAATTTAAATAATATTAAAAAAATTGCCCTTTATGCAAGCGATCTATTTTTCCCACCGCAACTTAGTAAGCGTTCGGGCTATACGCATACATTAATTACGCTTATAGCATAAAGATGAGGAAGGTACAGTTTAAGAAGAAATGTACCCACATCTAAGTGGGGGGGAAGTGAGAAATAATTTGATTAAAACCACCCTCAGCACACCCGACAGGGACTTGATCCCCAATATTCCCGTCACCGGCAATCCAGTCCAATACGAGAGGGCCGTAACAAATGGTGGGGTTTTGAGGGTTCTAATCCCTCATGCAATTATTATTAATAATGTGTGTTTTATATCCCACCTCAATGCTTATAATGCTGATAAATTTATGGAGTATTATAACATTATTAGAATATAAAAAACTAATTATTTAAAAAAAATTGAATACCTTAAGAGGGATTATATATAAAAATAATTCCTTGCTATCTCTTGTTTATGAACCTCGTCACGAAACTTCACTCCCAATAAATTTCTGGGTACGGCCATGATACACAAAAGTGAGCGAACCCAATAAATGTATTAGCGGTGTTTATTCTAGAGTGACGTGTCACACTGCCTTGAGAAAATGTTGCAACTATGTTAAGATACGATTTAAGTAATGTCGGTCACAATAAGCGATACGCAATATGACGTGTGTCAACTCACCTGGCCCATGTTGTGTCGTTCCTTTCGCACAACAAGAAAAACAAGTTAAGTGAACTCTCTCAGGATATAACCACAGTATTTACATCTCGTCAAAGTTACTCCTCATTCCTACTACTCCATCTTCGACTAGTTAATTCCTCCCGTCACTTTTATTAAGCGACAAGTTTGTTTGAAATCCAATTAAACACTATCACTGATATAACCTACTGCTTATCTCTCACACCAATATCTCTGTTGATAGTCACACCTACGATGACTCACCAACACTCAACTCACTTTGATTACAGAGGTTGCGGACTTTACATCTTTCAACGCATTGACGAACACGCTTAAATATGAAACATTACGTACAGATATTACTAGAGTGGAATAACATTTCCTTAAAAATAGCTATGAAAATTGAAATATACAAATGTATCAATTATATTTTTCTAAGGTGCCAGAACAGCCTAAGGCCGGTCAATATTAGAGACCCGCTTCGGTGGCTATATGGTCTAGCGCGTCACTCTCTCAATAGACTGGACTGATGATTACGGGGATATTAGGGTTCAAATCCCAGTCAGATGTACTGAAGGTGGTTTTTTTCCTAAAGGTTTTTTCATTCACTATTCATGCAAATGTGGATACATTTCTTGTAAATTCAAACTTATTCATCCCTACCATATTAGCGTAACTAGTACATAAGCGTATAACCCGAATGGGTAGTAAGAAACAGTGCTAAAAATCCACTAGATTTAGTATTTACTTTCAGTTATACTAACGTTTATTTTATTTTCAAACCTCAATAAATCATAGGAAATAACTCAAAACTTTACATTTCAAGAGAAAATTCTCTTTTTCTCTTTTAGATTATTTTACTTGCTTGACCTTACCAAATTTGAGTAATCTAATTTGTGGGTTATTAGTCTATGAGTAATAATATATAATCATTAAAATCATTTGTATTTAAAAAACTCTCATATTTTAAGTAACTGTTCAATATTATATTTTACATTGAGACCTAGCTTCTAGAACCATATAATGTACAGAGAGTTTCAGAGGGGAGGGGGGCATCCTCTTAAACTCCCTTCTGATCTACCTTTCCAATTTGAGTCTGGCCAATATTTATTTTATTTCTGTGTCTCTGATGTTATATGTATTTTATTGGAAAGGTTGTCTTTATCTACCAATTTTGCTTTTTAAAGATATACTATACTAAACCATAGGATGGAATGAAAATTATTGAAATGTTATGGTCTCTGATCGTTGTTTATTAGTTTTATCAAACTAATTGGCTCTCGATAGTCTTAATAATATTGTTTCATATTATTTCAGTAAGTTTTGGTTTCTTGGTTCTCAAGACAGTATGGAATTATTTTGAAGTTTCTTTTAATCACTTCGGTGACCGCGTGGTCTAAGGCGCTGCCCTTGGGTGTACATAGGATGGTTATTCCTAAATGATTTCCCTGTCTTTCTCCAAGCAAATGCGGGTACACTTCCTCTATATTCAACCTTCCTCATCCTTAACCCATTATCGTAATTAGCCTACTGCTTGTAACCCAAATAGGTAGTAAGACGTGCTGCTAAAAAAAAAAATCTACGATTAAGAGGGGGGAGGGGCAGTTGTCTTCTTTTTTTTAGCACCATATCTTACTGCCAGTTCGAGCTATATGCTAAAGTAATATTACTATCAACATTTTACAAAAATAATATACATGTAATGTTCCAGGATATCCATTGAACAGTATTGTATCTACTAAATCAGCTCAAACCCGAAAGGGACTATTACTCCAAGTCTCCAAGTTAATGGTGGTTGTAAAGTCCACTCTAATTATAATGTACTTATCGAGTGCCACATACCTAGGTGTGTTGTACTTATCGAGTGCCACATACCTAGGTGTGTTGTACTTATCGAGTGCCACATGCCTAGGTGTGTTAGCATTCTTCTAGCAAAAAATTTAAAGTGAAGTTCTCAGTCAAATGTTAATTTGTATTAGGTCCTACATCTTTTGGTTAAAAGGGTATATTTATTTTTGTATGATTGATAACTTCTTATGGATAAGGACTCTTGTCATTAGTAGCTAAGAACACCACCACATCACTAGTCTGATAATTTATTTACCTTAGTCAGCGACTGCCATGCAATGGTTCAGCATTAACTTGCCTGGGGAACTGATACCTCTTACGAGTCTCATATAACCATCGAGCTTATATAGTTGGGTAGAGGGAGCGCCACGTATGCTGGGCGTTTAGAGAGGTGAAGCCACCACCTTCAGCCGGCAGACCACGTGATACTGGTCAGACTAGCTGGCGCGCGGTAGTGGCGTATAAAATAACGCATACATGTATCGCTCATTTCGATCTCAGTTATTGATATTTTTCTCCGGGTGATCTTAGAATTTTACTATAGTTAGTTCTATATCCTAAAAACCTCTATTATCATAGGCAAACACCAAAATAATTAGAAAGTTTGGGCTTGTTGAGAAATTAATGAGACATCTTTGTCAGATCAATCCTTCCCACAAAATTTAAAAAAAGTGTGTATAGTGAAGAGCCTGATGTCTTCAATATCATCGTAAAAATCAATTAGTGGATATATGGATATATAAAAATATTCTCACGGTGATTTTTGTAATATTATTGAAAAGATGTATCGGAAGATACGGAAAATATTTGTCAGGGAAGAGTGTAAACACTATTGAATTAATCGCCCCACGCTGGGCGCCAATTGTAACACTATTGATTTAATCGACCCACTTTGGGCGTCGATTGAAACACTACGGATTAATTCTCTGATATAATAATGCTGTGATGATGTTTAGGTTGTCTATATATCCGTAGTCAAGCGCCTATCATCACTGTACGGAAAAGATACCGTCTAACCAGCTGTATATAGCTCCGTGGTCGAGCACTAATTAGAATGGTATAATTAATAAATGTAAGAAAAAGAACTGTTGATGGCTGTTTATTCACACACGGTTTATTTAAATGACATCTGTTAATTACTTATACATGCTCCAATTAAATGCTTTATATCAATGCACACTTGTGATATTAATGTAAATCATTGTATTTTGTGTTAGAGTGTGACTACAAGAGCCAGTGCTAGTACTTGTGTATGGGGATGGATCCCTGGTGTGGATGTTTGGATGCTTGTGCGACTTGTGCGTGTGCGGGATGGCTTCTAGCTAGCCTTCACAACACCTATCGCCAGGACTCTTTCTATTAGTTAGATTTTACACTGCTGATGAGGGGAGAAAAAGGCAAGGGGTATGTCATATATAAACCGTTGTGCGTATGTTTAAGGCAGATTCCACCCACACACAACGCAGTCAGAGCCACAAACTGGCAGTCACAGTCTAAAATAACTTACATTAATATCACAAGTGTGCAGTGATATAAAACAATTAGTTGGACTATGTATAAGTAATTATCAGGTGTCATTTAAATAAACCATGTGTGAATAAACAGCCATCAACAGTTCTCTTTCTTCAATTTTATCAATATACCGATTTAATTGGTGCTCGCACACGGAGCTATAGAGAGCTGGTTAAACGGTATATTTTCCGTACAGTGATGATAGGCGCTCGATCACGGAGCTATAGATAACCTATAAATCATCACAGCATTCTTATATCAGTGAATTAATCCGTAGTGTTTCAATCGACGCCCAAAGCGGGGTGATTGATTCCATAGTGTTACAAGAGTAAAGGACTCTATGAAATTATATAGCAGTGGACCACATTAAAATAGTTATAATTCTTATATTTAACTTTATGTTCAAATA
Source organism: Timema douglasi (assembly GCA_901482245.1). Classification (NCBI taxonomy): domain Eukaryota; kingdom Metazoa; phylum Arthropoda; class Insecta; order Phasmatodea; family Timematidae; genus Timema; species Timema douglasi. Next base: position 83,720 of record CABEEJ010001943.1, read on the forward strand.
ATAATTGCACATTGAATATCCTCATATGTTATCTATATGCACTTGTAAGTACTCAGATCCAGTTCATATTTTAATCAATCCCTATTATTCTTAGCTTGTCATATAACTTTAAAAATATAGTTATAAACATCTATATAGCTTATACGATATTTTACAAGCTATAAGTAGATATTAGTATCTGCTTGGTAAATAGATTTACCACGCGTTATAGTAAATATTTAATTTCACTGACCTTTTAAATATTTTAACTTATTACCGTTGTCAAACTTTTATTTTTTTCAGTTACACATTTTCTTCATAGTGTAGTCTTATCTTAAAGTACTGAAATTGTACATACTTTGTTAAGTGAACCCTGTGATCATTAAGTGGCTTTTATTAAGATCATGTTCCCATGTGTCATTATAAATATTTGCAAGTTTTTTTTAATAAGATACATACCCTCATCGGTAGCCACGTGGTCTAACGCGCAACACTCACAGTAGGTTGTCTGTCGATGACGGGGCGATCGAGGTTCAAATCTCAGTTAGATGTACTGAAGGGTGGTTTTCCAATATGCTTTTCCACTCTTCCTCCACACAAATGCGGGTACGCTTACTTTACCACATAGCCTTCTTTATCTATAAAACCCCTAGCGTACTTAGTACATAAGCGTATAACCCAAACGGATAGTAAGATACGGTGCTAAAAAAATAAAAAAATACAGTACTGGGTATTTCATTACTCTACCCATAGATTTCGTTACTCTGAAAGTGGTCTCTGCAAATTTACAAATGTGTACTACGTCATCCGATGCTATTTTCAAGCCACCAATATTTTTATGATTCAATAGCATGGAGTTTGATTACTCAATAGATTTGCTTTAATTTGAGTCCAAACATGTGTCACAATTAACGGTCTTAATAACTTTTTTGTTATATAACCAATCCATCTATATATGCTACAATGTCACAATTGTAAGTCGAAAGCTTCAACAGATCACAACTGACAGGAACATTTGGATAAACAATGCTGTTCTGGATCAGAGTTGAAAAAAAAACCAGGATATTTAAAAAAACAGTTGGGTTGTATTGGTTTTTTTTAATTTGGTTTTTGGTTGTTTAATTAAAGAAGCTATGTATGTTATCTGATTTAACCTGTCATTTAAATATATTAATTGAGTAGCCCATATGCAAAACCCGTTAAATCCATAATTTGTCGAAATCGAGATATTGGTATCCATGGATACGTTGGTTTTCCTTCTTTTAATTTAACATGGTTTTATGTTCCAAACCCAGCTATAAATGCCTTAAAAATGAAAGAGAAAAGTGGGACCATTGCCAAAACCTGTTAAATCGTTGTAGCTTACAGATTCAAAACCTGTTAAAATCATCTTCATGTTTACATTTGCAAAAGCCGTTATAATTGATTAAAACCGCATGATCACTTTGAATAAACAAATGCAAAACAAGCTAATTTTTGTTCAGTTGACAGATATCTGATGGACCTATTTTTATTTTATTTTATTAAAAATTAATGTCATAGTGGTTAATATTAAAGTTTAATGTTGGCTGCATTGAGTTTTTTAGAATTAACTTGTAAAACTGCAGTTGTTGCTATAAAAGTATGAGGTAACAATTACTTTTTCATAACCTAGGCTTGCAGTAGCTTTCAAACTACAAAGGGTTAATTTTAATCGTAGTTTGCAATCGTATGTTAAATAATAAAAGTGCATGAAAACGAAAGTGTTGCAACTCCAAATGATACGGTTATTATATAACATCTGCTGAAATGTCAAATGATACGGTTATTATAGAAACACCTGCTGAAATGTCAAGAAAACGTAAACAACGTCTGGACGAGTGGAAGCGCAACGTTGCCAAAAAGGATAGGTAAGGTTATTAATGTATTTTTATCCCATCCTAATATCATACACACACACACACACACACATACACAAACATACATACACACACTCCTTATAAGTATAAATTGCTAATATATGAAGAAGAACCCAAATATATTATAAAACTATAAAAACACACAAGATAGGACCTATAGCTCTTTTGCAAACATCTAACTTAAAGAAAGTGGCCGCTATCAAACTCAACATAGCTAAATCAATAGCTTTATCCCCATCTCATACTTTTACAATTTATTAACCATTTTATATTAATTCCCAATTATTTTATGTTACAGACACCGACCTAAAGGTTTTCCATCCATGCCAACGTGTGTTCATGTACAAAATAGCGTCTTCAAATGCAAGGAGCTGTGGATGCAGGATGCGAGAAAAATACACCAGCACTACTACAAAGACGCCAATTTACAATCAAAAAAGAATTTCATCCTCCAACATGTGACAGTGTCATCAGTGCAGAGAAATCGATCTCAGGTGGGTGGATGTAGTCCTCGTGAAAGACTGGTAAACACCAATTTTATTTTACTTAAACAGCGTGGAGGAGTAAAACGGAACGTAAAAGTGTGCCATGCTGCATTTCTTGGCGTATTACAAAAAAGTAGAGACAGAGTGCAACGGTTGTGTAAAAAATATCTAGTAGAAGGTGTGACTCCACGGGAAAGTCGTGGAGATGCCCGTCAAGTTGAAAAATACAGTTTAAAAAGAAAAGCTGTCAAAGACTACATCAAAACCTTTATACCCATACAAAACCATTACTGTAGGGGGAAAATTAGAAATAGTGATTTGTCTCGAAGAAAGATGTGGGAAATGTACCACGAAAAGCACCCGGAAGATCAACTCAAGGTCGAATATGAATTTTTCAGAAATGTTTTCAATTACTAATTCTATATAAGTGTTAACGCACCGTATACAGATACATGCTCAGTTTGTACATTTTTAGAGAATAAAATTGCTGACAAGAAAAACAGGGAAAAAATAGGAACTGGAAGTAGAGCTAAAAGTACACAAGAAAAGAGCTGTAACATTTTATGAAAAGCTACCTGAGGAAAATGACCATGAGACAGTTATCAGCTATGATTGTCAGAAGAACTTGGTATTGCCGAAAATACCCGACCAGGAGGCTTATTACCGACGTCAATTCTACTTGTATAACTTTACCATTTGTGAGGGTATTTCAACAATTAATCAAAACCAAGAAAAAATGTTTTGCTATGTATGGACAGAAAATGAGTTTTCTAAGAGATCTGTGCAAATTGCATCCTCATTACATCACAGGTTGTCTGGTTTAGATCTTGATGGAATCATCACAGTCCGTCTGTTTTCTCACGGCTGTGGTGGACAGAATAAAAATAAAACTGTTATATACATGCTTTCACACTGGTTGCTACTAGAGGCTCCACACAAGTAAAGGAAGTTGTGATATGCTTCCCGATCGTGAGCCATTCTTTTATCCCGCCCGCTCGGGCATTTGGCAATTCGGAACGAAATGTCAAGACCAACAGTGTAATTGTCAATCCAGAGGAATACCTGCAGGTTTTTGACAAGTTCTCAACTGTCTTTCACCTAGGTAGAGATTGCAAAGTGAGCGATTGGAAACTTGCTTCAGATGAAATATTGAAAAAGCCAGCTCAGTGGAATTTTCAATTTCAAAAAGCCAAAAAGATTGTTTTTAAACGGAGTAAAACTGGAAAAACTATCCTGTTCCAGGGTGAACCATTTTATAATTTTGAAGTTGGTGAAGCTAAAACGCTGTACAAACAAGGAAAGACGTTTCTAAACACTCAGCTTACTTAGGTACAGAAAGGAGTGACTTTGAAGCCTGCTAAAATCACAGACGTTAAACGTCTTCTTACTCTTCACTTTGGTGAGGAGTAGTATGTAAAACCAAGGCTTCAATTTTACAATAACATTTTTGCTGAGCAAATGAACCCAGTTCCTTTGATTCCAGGAAATTTGGAAGAAGAAGAGATGGATTTTGAATTGACAGACGATGATGCTCTTGAGGAGATTGGTTTTTTTTTTTTGTGTTGGAATTTTACGCATTTTTTTTCTTTCAAAGGTGGACCTTATAACAATGGAAGCCAATATTCCTTCATAACATATAATTTTTCTATGTATTAATAAAGTTGTTGCTAAAGGGTTTTATAATTTATCATTGCCAGGTTTGTTGTTATAAGTTTTTTGCGATTATCCGAAAATTCTTTCAGGTGGGATTAACGGGTTTTGAATATGGGCTGCTCAATTATTCGGTATCCAGTGAAACATATTTTAATTTTAATATAGTAAGGAAATAAGTAAAAAGGGGCATAACAAAGGAAAACAATAACGAAACAATATTGTATAAGTGGTATACTGTGTAAGGTTTTTTTTAAGTGAGTTCTTTAAAAAAAACCAGGCGGGTTTATTTCGGGCTGAATAAAATTATAGCAACCCTATCCTGGGTGTGTGAAGGACTGTTATTATTTAATTTATTATTGTAACGATTGATTTCGAAAACAATCGGATCATCATTATAACTAATTTCGTCTGGTCAATAGAAAAATCCAAGATACTTGTTTGATTTAACGCCAAACGGTTGGCTGTAGTGGGAGAAAATATTTAGTGATGAATTATTAGTCGTTTGTACCTGTATAAAGAAACTGGCACATTCTTCACATATCTTTCGGAACATCCGTAAGCACAACATCCTAGTAGTTCCATTGTACTTTTCCCACTGGCAGCCGAACTCTGCCCAATGTCACGTGGTTCAGCCTCATACCGTGCCAGTTTCAAGTAGGATGGCGTCACTATCTCTCTACCCAACTATATAAGCTCGAGGCCTATAACCCATCATTGCTGTGTCCATCAAGTGTAGCCACGCACATTACATGCGCAGTGGGTAATTCAGGGACCAACAACCCCATTCCTGCCGTCGGTTCTCTCATTACCAGACAGTGGAAACCCCCGCCCTCCCCGTCTTGGCCAGCTTTCTTCGGCAGGAGGAGTTGGCTCCTACTTCCGAACGTGCTGGACTCTCACATAGGGACGTAAACCCCTAGGAGGAGGTCAGGTGCCTAACCTCAGGAATTTATTTCACATAGAGCTTGGAACCTAAGCTGCTTAGCGGGGACCTCGTGAAGGTGGCCTGAACAACTTTCCCGGAGGGTACTAGCTACCAACTGTTTAGTGTGTGGTAGATAGGTGGGGGGGATCCTCCACCCCCATTCACTCCCACACAGAAGACCTCGAAAGAGATTTAGCCGCCCTTCGGGTTAAACCTCCCGGATGTTGCCCGGGGGCCTCCACGAGGAGACACTCTGCCAGTATTACAGGAAATAGAAAATCCCACTGGCAGGATCAGCAAATCTTTTGTCCCGTCCGATTTAGGTCAATCGCTACAAAGACAAGAATTCATCTCAAATCCAATGAGCTTCCAACTCCTACAACGGCACTACTCCTGTTATTAGTAGCCATCAGCAACTACTAGAACTCACAAACTAATTTTCTGTTGATTCCACGTCAATTAATAAACTAGCCCGGGTAAATTTTGCTCTCTCATAAAATTTCTCTTTGGATTTAATGTTTAAGTTTTTCTTGGCGATCAAGTTTCTTATAAAGTGCGTCTTTGAATATAATGTTGATATTTTGCTTGATTATAAAGTTTATGCTGAAATTTATATTTGAATTTAATGTTGAAATGTTATATTGGTGTTATCTTTCGAATCAAGGTTGATATTTCTTCTTAGTGATATTAAAGTTATATAAAAATAAATGAAACCTATATTAATAAGTTCCCTCTGATAGCGAACAAATTTATTAGCTGCCTTCTAAACATCACACTTCACACACCTATGATGCCGTGGTTTAGGTTGTCAGGCTTTTAATATATGTCAAGCTAAACAAAACAAATATCAATTTTGATGCAACCCGCCTCTATGGCGTAGTTGGCTAACGCGCTTGTCGTGTTGAGCTCGACTGCTGAGGACGGGGAGATCAAGGTTCGAGTCTAGGTCGGGTGAATGGTTTTCCACTCTCCCTCCACGCAAATGCGGGCTCACTTCCTCTAATTCTACCTCCCCAATTCCTAATCCATTAAAGTAATTAGTACTTAAAGCGTATAACCCGAACGGGTAGTAAGACATGGTGCTAAATATTATTATTATTATTGTTAATAATAATAATTTTGATGCACACACTCAGGTTTCCCTCATTACGTTTGTCAAGTTGTATCTTACTAGATTTCTTGGTTTTGAAATTGCAGCGTTAATACAAAAATTCACATCCAATTTTATTTTCGTGGCTACGTCCCCTGCTAACCTTAAGATTCAGCATTTATAATGGGAAAATCCATCCTCTGTGTTTGCCTACTATTGTGAATAAAAACCAGCCAAAAAACTATACAAATAGATAGATAAAAAATAAATACTGATAGAGAACCATCATCATGGGCGATCTTAGGAGCTCAAACCGGGGGCCACGTGATCTAATGCGTCAGGATCGCAATATCTGTAAAGGTAAAAAACATAAACCTGAGGTCACACCTACCAGTATTCTCAAGTACTAATGGAAAGTTTCAGCTCTCTAAGTTTCTTGGTTTTGTAGTTATTACTTATTATATTAACACAAATAAACCAGTACATACATCAACGGGTATCGGAGATAAAGAAAACAAATGACTTGCGTAAAGTGTCTGTATTATTTTAATTATGTACACATAGTTCTAAAAAACTACATAGATTATAATAAAATAAGTATATTATTCCTTCAAAAGTTCAGACAGTAATAAATACTACGATTGTATAACTAAAAATAGTATGTTTTAAAATAATTTACAAATATTTGTTAAATAAAACTTTAACATATGTTTATTAATAGAAAAATAAATTATAAATAAAATGGAAGAAAAGAAAGAAAATTTATAATCACAGATAAATTATATGTATACAAAATAATGAATTTGATTCTATAGGGCTAGTAATTGTTATTAGCTACTTAAGCATTTTATCATGAGTAAGCGAATTTGAAATAAAGGTTTCACCTATCGTTTGAATTAGTTTATATAAATTTATATGTGGAAAATAAAACTACCTCCCAATGCAACCATATGGGGACTAATCTTAACATCCTTAGTCATTCAGAATCAATATATTATTATCGTTAAAACTAAACTGAATTTAAAATGTAATAATATATCATCATCAATACCGTTTTTGGAAGGTATACTAAAATTTAGATCAGACACTTCATTAAATAAATGTAAAAATTATATAAATTTTCAATTTTGTTTATTGTTTAAACTTATGTTATTGGTTTGTATATTGTATTTTATGATGATTAGTAGCTAAATCAATAGATTTGAAAATATGATAAATTGAGAAAAAGGGATGTATTGGTTAAAAATGCCGATACTTTTGACTAAAAAAAGACAATACATTTATTAATTCTAGCCTTATTTTTATTGCTCTTAAACATTAATGATAAATTTACTTTAAGATGCGATATTTTAGATATAGTACGATAAGAATGTATTTATTATATATTTATTTGTATACACTTTGTAACTATAACTAAAGAAAAATAGTATTCAGTATGTGTACTTAAATAAATATTTCATATATAATATAAAAACAAATTAAACTAAGCTAAGATCATCCTAAAATACCTTATTTAAAATACTAAAAAATACTAAATCACATTTCATGTATTCATGCACCAATTCTGTAAACGTCATATTTGAGAGAGGGCATGGAGTTTGACAGCTGTATAAAGCAATTTATATCAATTTTGACAATATATATGTCAATTTTGGTTACTCTACATTTACATTTTTTAAGCTTGCAAAATGTAATTATATCAGTAATATGATTATAGGAAAACAGGCATAAAATAATGTTAACCCTATTTAAAGTAATTTGCCATCCACTTTACAAAACTTATCTAGATACATAAACTATATTATTCAGGCATTATCTAAGATTTAACTTGTATCCCTTAACTCGATAATTAGCCTAATACCAAATCATTGAGCCGTGGAATATATATAGCAACCGACTAAATGTATCCAGGCCTACTTGCACCACGTAAGCATTAATTGAATTAGGAACTTGAACAAACATACACTAAGAAATGGAAAAAAAGTTCTGGAAAGTCTTAAATGAGGCTTATATAGCCCCGTCGTCATGTAAGTCTGCTTTGGTATAAAGAGCGCGTGAGTAGTTATTGGATGTGTTTGAGAAGATGTGACGCCGTTTACGCCAGAGTAGAACGGCAGCTAGCGTGATTGGTGTAGCGAGAAGCACACCCACGAGTACACCTACAAGAAGCATACTATCTCTCTCTGGGTGTGCACCGTCAGCGTCTAGGCAGCGCATCTGATAGTTACGTGCTTCCAGATCGGTGATAAATGAAGCGCGCATCTCTTCAGGTTGACCACACCTGTCAACAACGAAACAAACATGCGTGTCGGTCGATCTCGTGCGTCGAGTGGATAGTTGGCATAGCTATACATTTATTTACGGAGGAAAGTACATCAAGACACTACTATCTAGTTGGATTATGGTAGTAAAAAGGCCTTTCAGTTGTCTATTCCTACATCAATAAGTGTATAGCCATGGACTGGTTTCAGATACAGTCATATTCACATAGGACCATAAATAAATAGAAAGAAAGATTTGTTTTTTATCTAAAAATACTTAATAAAACTGATGTCATATATGCATTCATCAAGTAACCTGATAATATAGTAGGATGTTATCAATGATGACAGTAGAAAAATATGTTTGTCTTTTTTAAACCACCCACCTCGGTGGCGTAGTTGGCTAACGCGCGTGTCGTGTTGAGCTCGAGTGCTGAGGACGGGGAGATCGAGGTTCGAATCTCGGTCGGGTGAACTGGGGGTGGTTTTTCCTAAATGGTTTTCCACTCTCCCTCCACGCTAATGCGGGTTTACCTCCTCTAATTAAACCTTCCCAATTAGAGTAATTAGCACTTAAAGCGTATAACCCGAACGGGCAGTAAGACGCGGTGCTAAATATTATTATTATTTTTAAACCCTTATTCTTGTATGAATAATATTAAAGCACACTGCACGCTAAGTAGGATGGATAATCAGTTCCTAAGCTATGGTGCATGTGCAGGAATTTTACTGTGAAGATGCGTGTTCAAAATTTAATATAATTTTCATCAAAATACATAGTAGCTCATTTATTGTAAATATATATTAAATCATCAAGTGTAGAACATTAAAATATAGTGGTGTTCGATACTTTAAAAATTTCAACTTCACTTCAAATACTCGCAAGCTACGACTTCAATCCAAAAAGAATAATTCACTTTCTACAATTAAGAAGCTCCATCGATAAAATTATTAAACCCTAGAATTCATATTTATATTCAATTTTTGCCATCATGAGTTGCTATATACATAACAAATTAATGTTCACAAGAAAAGAATTTGAAGTTATATAATTTTACTAACTAACCCTCTGGATTTGAGGAATTTGAAAGTTCATGGGCACCAGAATGTAAGCTTGCCATTTGACCCTATTGCCCGGATCACGATCGAATTAACTTTCACGTATCGTAGCGTTTACTGAACTTTTACGTAACGTTCACGTAATGTAAATAAACTAGTGTGATATAAGGATTCACGCAATGAAACGTAACGTAACAACACAAGCAAAACACAAACAATGGATTTGGACTGTTTGAAAAAATAAAGTTATCTAAACTGAAACACAATCATGTTACAAGTACTTGCAATAAAAGCTTACTGGAATTACAAAAAGTGTTACAGGAGGTCAATACATTTTAGAGTTCACGAGACACGGATAAACTATACTGAATAAATTGTCTGCATACCAAAACAAAAAAGAAATGAAGTATCTATTGAATAGCACTATCATGTCGACTTTGTTCACAAAATGATTGGTTAGCTAGAACATGTGGTACCCTTCACTTAACTTTCACGCAAGGTGAAATCTCTCCCCTAAACAGCTTTTAATTTAAAAAAACAGACAAGGAAAACTCTTACGTTACTTTACGTTAAGCTACATAAACATTAAGTAAACGTTACGTGAACAATAAGTTGATCATAATCCTGATATATCCTGAGACATTTCAATTCAATCCCTAACCTGATACCCAACCTTCATCAAATATGTTTTCACATTATCCTCCCATCGACGCCTTGTCTTACCAAGGGGTATTGCATCCTAAAATGTACCTAATAAAATTTATTTACATGCCTGTTATAATTCATACGCTCCACCTAAGCCTTCGCGCCTTGAGTATCCTTAAATACGCCAATAGTAACTTGATTAATAAGCTTAGGTCAAAATATGTTTAGTAATGTTATAGAAAAAAAATTTGTAAACAATATTTCGTGTCTAAAAGTATATTAACATGCAAAATATATTATTTTTCAACGCAAAACAATAAAATAGTTGATAAGGATTACTAAACATTTTCAATCATTCAACCTTCGATTCTGTTTCAGGAATACTAATATGTGTTTGATTTGGACTAGCTTCGATTCGAAAAATGTATACTTCTCATGCATAATAATTATATATATATACATATATATGTAAGTTCTCATAAATATGCTAATAGATTGGCTTCTTAAGGACGTCCGTCACATACTAAGTCAATTCAAATCACTTTGAAATTTAATGAAAATATGATATAATATATCAATAAATCTTAAAATGTATTTACAAAATTACTCTGACAGGATTTATAAGAGCTATGACAAGCAAGATGTATAATGATGCTACTAATATAATGTATAAGATCTATGGCATAGGAAATGAACCTAAAATGATTTTATTTGCAAGGATTACAGGATCTATGCAAAGCATATAACATTATGTTCGTACATAATTTACTTATTAATATTCATGGGGCCTCTGAAATAGGAAAGGGTTTTTAAAATTATCCACACATATCAAAGAGTGTAAGATCCATACATTGGGAAATATTATTTTTATTACTACCCTAGAAAGATTTATAAGAATTAGGATAAGAGACTGTATCCTTATATTATAACCTATTTTAATATATAAGAAGAAATTTGAACAATGAAAATAAATATTAAAAACTTATAATAAGGTTAGTCAAAGGAACTTTAAAAGGGGAAAGTGTTCTTACATTATGCCCCGAGCAAGGTCAGGCGTCTTGTTTTCAATTACCTTGACCAAGGTACTGACCATCCACTGATTCTCACAGTCACACATCCAAGGATTTACTTGGATGTCAAGTATCTCTAATTTATCCCACCTGGCTACTAAATGGGAGTCCAAGTATTCCAGTTCATTATTATTCAACCAGATCTGAAATAATTATACATACTATAAACAAAGATGGTGACATACATACTGCATCACAACAATGCTCAATTGATTCATATGTTGTTCATGTTTTATATTTAAATTATTTTCGACTTATTAGCAAGTAAGCTATTTCAGGAATACTCAGGGTATAAGGGTTATGATTGGGTTGGACAGTACTTATAAAGTACCTTGTAATAATTTTATATGAGATTTAGCATGGAGGGTTCTTTGGGGCATCAATACCATCACTTCCCCCTGGCAATTCAAACCCGTTTTCATATCTAGGCTATTTTGGCAAGAGCTCCTGGGGGTATACTAGTCCGAGGTTTTATGCATGCGCGCACGGATCGGTTCAATCCCTACCCCCCGCCCTCCTAGACTTGATGGCGTGTGGTGTATCAAAGCCCTGATTTAAAAACTAGCTTTCCACTCTTGGCTATTTTGGCAAGCCGGTCCAAGGTTACATGCATGTGCGCGCGGTTCAGTCCACACACCTTCTAGCCACGATTGAATTGTGGGTATCGATGTCCCGACATCCAACACGTTCTCCTTCCTATAATATTTTGGCAAGGGCTCCCTGGTACAACAGACCAGTCCAAGGTTACACATGGTGGTGATGACGGCTCGGTCCAAACCCCCTCCCCTCTTTCCGGACCATAACTCCCCCTTCCCATTTATCCATCTTTTGTGACATTCCCTAATCTCCTCTCTCCCATCCACCTTTCTTCCTTGACTATACCCACCTCCCTTCCGATATACACTGGTGATCCTGGGCCGTTTTCCCCTCTCTTTCATATTTACAAACTTCTCTTTACCAGTAATATACTCTCTGTAAACTGTGAAGGTCAAAGCAATAATGTACTATATAATCTTCAAATTAACCCTGTCATGCATTGTGGAATAATAGGGATTGAAGTTTAATAAATAGTAGACCTTCTCTATATACATATATTCTTAATTTTAACACATACAATGAAGATAGGCTCATCTAACATGCATATAGTATTTTACCATACGTCATGAACAGTGGTTAATTTCCTCTCAAAGAGGAGAGATCCTAGAATATATAGTCTAATGTACAGTATGCACACGCTAACATTCTATTAACTCATACCAGTCCTTCCCTAGATAGGTTATACTTCTTTGCGAGGCGTTAAACCCTCGTTGGAATTCTCAAACAAAGTTTTTACCTGGAAGATGGACTCGTCCCATATGTCAAGCACTAGGATGTTATGTATATCCTTGTCATCGTCATGACCATCTTCTTCCTCTACTTCTAAAACGACATACAAGATTAATTTGGTCCTTTACGAGCTAAAATCAACACTTGACTCGATAGTGCTCCTTCCACTAGATACAGTCCTCGTACAACGTGTCCTCGTCAATCACTTCCTCCCTAGATCTCCATTTTGTACTCTTCATTCAGAATAAAGATAATGCAGCTCTAGGAGCAGATTTTGATGGACTGACACGGCTCCCACGTCCAGCATCAAAGCCAGTGCACGGTGGAATCACAAGTTTCTGGATAACCCTTCTTATCCTCTGCGATGTAATACCTTAGGGCTCTGACGGTAATTTCAATCGTGGATATTTCCTTCAATCAGTAACCCTTACTGTCTAAGCATATTGAATGACATGAAACTCCCTGTTCACGATCACCTTTATACACTCAAGATGAAGAGGAGGGTGAAATTACAAGATAAGTTGTTCTGCAGAAAGTTTGATGATCTTTTCAATGAAATAAACGCCCGGATGGGACGTCTTCCCGAGATTCATGAAATAGAATACTCTCGTGATAACTTTACTTCTCAAATATTCGAGTAGAAAAGTCCTAGAATTCGTTTCGACGACTATACGTATCTCGAAAAGTGCCACTGACCATTTTGCACTAAACTCCTTTGCGAAAACCAGCTTATTTTTACTGATAAGAAGATAAAATCGACTTTAAACTTGTTTGGCTTAGTGTCGATAGTTTCTGAATTAAGATAAACTATACGTAAAAGTCTTCCTTCTTTAACGTATGTTGGTCTCATTGATGGTCAACTGTTACCGTTAGATTATACTCATAGAATAAATAATACATCATCGTGATCGATCGGACCCTTAAGTGGTAAATCTTCTCCACATCGTGTTATTGAGCGTTTAGTTGAATCGTCCCACGACGCTAACCTCTACATTGATGTACGTCTAATAATTATTGATCCTATTCCTCGCCCGAGAGCTTTGAAATCGACTTTGTAACACTCTATATATTATTTATCTGTAGATGATACACAAGAGGTAAACAGTTTGCAATCACCTAGCGAAGAAAGTACATTATACTCTCACTGTGGTAATATTTTCCCCCATCCTAGCCTTAATAGATTCATACCAAGCACGTTTGGAATAGATGTTTATGACTTGTATCTATTATTCAATCATCTCCACCAGATCACTCTGCAGTAACTTGTTCAATCCTCGTACACTAAATTGTCTTCTGGCAAAACTACTTTTTGATGGACGATGAAGTTCACGCGCAATCTCCCCTTTAATGTAAGACAGGATTATGATGAAAATATACATAGAATAAATACTTTTATACGATTATTCCAATCCCATGCAATTATTCGATGATTGAAATGAAATTTCTGTCGTGCACTTAATGACCTGCCCCGGTCAATGCGTACAAGAATCGTAATCAATCGACCAATTTGTTAGGATCATTTAAATAGGTATAATTAATCCCTCTTCTTCTCTTCTTTTGTATACACCTTTTCACTCAAACTAGCTCTCCTCATGGAACATAAGTTCCAAGGGCCCTAGGAGTCACAGGGGCCCGGAACTACCAACCCTTTTTGACGATAATTTATTTTCTTTCTTTTATTTCATAACATATTTTGTAAAAAAATTAATATGAAGTGGAGCACCATTCTCTACACACAGCGAATTATTTGATTCATTATAGGCCTACAGTACTCGTATTCCAGTCCCAAGAGGATTCATTACTCGCTCCAATCGTCACTTATCTGTACCAGCACTCGCGACGCTAATGAGTAATTGGAGAAGCTAACATGGGCCAGCCCCTCTCAGATAAGCCCCGTTGTCCAGTGGGAAATATCTCTCGAGGTCATTCCACTGCGAGCAAAACAGTAGCTCATCAGGTCGGTCCAAGTGGGAGAACAAGATGGTTTATATTTTGTTTTAGCGTGTATTTAGTATATATTAAAGACCCAATAAGTAAGGTGGCTAGTGAAAGTGATTCATTAAATTGAAAAAAGTAGATCCTTTATTAAAAACACCGGTGGTTTTCACTAAAACTGCAAGAAAAACTTGAAATTTAATGGTAAGGAGCACATCAGCCAGGTGACTTTATATTTATGCAGGTGGATGGCCAAAAAAATAATAACTTTTTCTAACACTTATTTTGGTAAAAAAAAATTGTGGTTAACTGTGAAGAAAAACAGAGCTCATTTTGTTTTTATTGTTTATTATTTGATGGTGTGGGGTTGTGGAAAACAGTAGAGTGTAAGGACCTTAAACGAAGAGAAAGAATTAAAAATTATCAGGAATGTGCAATTCATTCGGAAAATGTATATAGACTTAACACATTTGGAACAGCAAATATTGCCTCACAGATAGATTCCGTGTTCGAAGCGTGGTTTCAGTACGTTATGCTAGGGAAGAGAACGCGTTAGAATTTCTCGTGCTGAAGAAATGATGGGTTTGGTGCTCCAAGGTAACCCCCAAGCTAAAAACTAATGTCAAAATATGATAAGGTACCGTCTAACCCAATCACAGACCTTCCGCCCTCAGGATCCCCTAAATATCTTACTTTAGTACAATAAAAGTACCTTAGTTAGCGGGGGCCACTGCTCACTTTCTTCTCCTTCTTCTCTTCTAGAAAACGCAGTTGGATCTATAAATTTCAATTTTGGGTTGTGGTTACAGTGAAATTCCTCCAAAGCTGTCAATTTTGCTAAACCACCCGCTTCAATCCTAGTCAGTTTATCCATGTAGCTAAGTTGAAGAGATTTAAGAAACTCAAGTTTTGGGAAACCACTGTAAAAAGGAACAATTGTGTATTTATATTAGCAACTCACCTCTTGTGCTTTCTCAAGAAAGTGTAGCATTTATTTTATGTGTGGAGGTAAGAAAGACCTCAATAAAATGTTCTATGGTAAAATTACATGCAGTTAATCTATATCACTTTAATTTGCTTTACAAAAGCATACCTTGGTGAAAGTTCAACCATTATTAATGTTTAATGATAAGGAATATTAATAAATTGTCAAGTTGGAATACTCAAAAAGATTGAAAATTTTGTAACCCTAAAGTACATTTATGGATTTGTTTTAACAATGTGTAGGTATCTAGAACGTATATGCAAGCTTGTATTTTCTATTATAAAATGACTAAACAGACTAAAATTTGAACCATTTATAAAGTTAAATGAAGTACCGTAGTCAAAAGCTCACTTATACTTCTAAAAATGTTCTAGATACATATGATATCTTTGTTTTATTCCATTAGTAGGGTAAAAGCCTCAAAGTTCACGTCCTTTTCCATAACACAATTTTAAAATTATAGCACATTTTGCAAACTGGATTACAAAAACCCGATGATAAATATAGATTATATATAGTTTATAAAGCACTGCCACACAATCCCATGTAGGACTTGCTGATACATTAACATTAAACTTGGCCAATCTTTCACACAAACATCAAGCTTATAAGTAGTTTCAGCGATTACATATGATGGTAGGACATTGATTAATAAAATATAGAACTTTATCACTCTTAGACACAAAAGGACCTTATTGTTTCTGCGATAATACTGTGGTCTCCTCCCAATAATGACGTAGATTATCAGGTTTATGGTTTATTTTAACAAAAGAAGCCAATTATTAACTTGTAATATATATTTAAATTTTTATTCTGGTAAGTTTTAAATTAAATAATATTTTTAACATATAAAAAAAAATTAATTTTAAACACCAAGCTTTTATTCTTTAAAATGTTGGTTTTCTTATACAAAAGTACACTAAAAGTTCTGTTTCAATTTACTTGCCAAACAATAAAGTCCCCAAGACCTTGCTTCTTCACTATTTCATTCACATTGTGGTGAAGTTAGAATTGCTAGAGAAATTGTCAGCCCACATGGTAGTAAACGTAAACACCATTAATTATCGTTGGTGTGTACAGATAAGTTTACTTACCAAAAATAGAACAATAATATAAAATGGATGTATGATTACAAAATCAATTTGGTATGGCAAAATTATTCAAAAACTTTATCTCTACAAATTAAGTAGGAGGAGGAACTTTATCACACGCCTCTTTCTATAACTAACCTCTGAATCACACATTATAAGCCCTGTCATGGCTATATCAAAAAATCAATTTAGCATAAGATAAAACCTACTTCTCTACATTGATGACTTCGATTGGGTTGCCACTAAGTGTCAGATGTTCCAACTTGTGAGATGCGGATAGTCCCTTAGGTACGGTGGTTAGCTGGTTACCTTCCAGTAGAAGAGTTGTCAACCTACGCGGAGTGTGTAACAGAGTGTCGGGAAAGAATTTCAGGCCATTGTATGACAAATCTAGAATCTGCAATCATGATCAAGTATATCATCAACAAGTTTTTGAACATAGTTTTACAACTGCGAAAGGTGGCAGCCTATAACATCAAAACTATTGAGCATATGTCAAATGAAACTATATTATTCAAGAACTCAAAACTAAGTGATTTTTTTTTAATCAGATAGGTAGCGTTTGAACAATGTTGTTACATAATTACTATTACATAATAAAGCTATATAATAACATTAAAGTATATTTTGGTTCGTCCATTTATTATCTGACAGACTATTGAAAGTGTTTTTTTTAAAGAATAATCCAGACGTAACATCAAGTTCAACAAAAGTAGAGTATTTATAACTTAGATTTCATAGGGTCCTTTTTGGATTTTCCAATAACGGCTTCAAATGGCTAGTTATATTGGGATATCCTTAATTTAGTATGTATATCGGGTTTACATGTTTATTTAATGCGAAACCACTGACTTAAATATTTATTAAGGTGTTTATAAAAAAAACTAAAATTAATTTATTATGTATACTTACATTTAAATTTGTTAGAGTAGACAAACTAATTTCCGTAGGACGGTCAATAATAGAAAACTCATTCTTGTCCAACAATAAAACTTCCAGGTTTGGTAAATGAATGAATATTCGGTTGGGAAGTGTGTGTAACGCATTATTCCCCAATTTTAGAATTCTCATAGAATGCAGTGGCTCATACTCGGCGGGTAGGTATTTTCCCTAGAAAAATAAATAATATGTAATTTGATATCCATTAAATAAGTAAATTATTTTTTCAGGTAAAACACGATGTAAATGACCTTTTATTTGACATTTCCAAGCATCTTAAAATATAATTAGTTTATATGCCTGTATCATCTTAAGAAAATCAAATGTTCAAACTTCTTAAAAACGATCCATCAAAAATCTATATACGTAATTATGTATTCTTAATCATGTACCCTCAGTTTACCCTGAAAGGTAGCAAGCGTACCTTTCATATTTCTACCAAGGCACAGCATATAAAATAGGGCTAGTGTAATCAGTCAAGGTAAGTCTGCTTCCTTCCAGGGTGAACGGAGTGTATTAACGACACCATGGTTCTTCTATTATAAGCAACACCAAAGTGGAACCATGCAAGATAATGTTGCTACCTTTCAAGGTAGACAAAGGTTACAATAAAAATAGCTATGCCAACATTAAAAGTTATGCACCTTGAATATATCTTCGGAGAGAAGACTTGAGGTGAGTTGGTTGAAGCTTAGATCAAGCTCTGTCAAATTTGTCATATTCTGAAAAGCACATTCATCAATTTTCACAATGTGGTTATGACTCAATGACAAGTGTGTCAAAGGCAATTTGGGGAAAACCCTGACGTGAATAAGGTTATTGTAATCAAATAGAGCAACTTTCAACTCTTGTTCTCCTTTAGTAATATTTGGCCAGTCAGTAGCATTGAAGTGATGGGTTAGACTGTGATTGGTGCAGTTGACAGTATCTCCTTCACACGAACACACTCCACATATATTGGCAGCTTGAATACTTGGCATAAGCATAGTTGCTAGCAATGCTACCAAGGCCAGCAACATGTTTTCATGGCTCATATTTACTCTTTGGTGGACTTTTTCAGCGCTTTGCTCGTTGGGGTCACTTTCTCGAGTTCTTGTTCATCTGAAAATATAAATTAGTGTAAGATTAAAGATGATTTGATTTCAATATGACATTGAATATTGTTAATGTGAACAAGTAATTATAAAAATAATTAGTTTTGCCAAGTACATTATAACGTAATAATTAATGTTCATAGTGTTCTCTCCCCCCCTTGTGGGACTCTTCTGACAAGGTGTGTTGCGGCCGAAGATAAGGGTGGTGACTGTGTGTGTGTGTGTGTGTGTGTGTGTGTGTGTGTATATATATAAAACTGTGTGGGCTCGCAATCAATGTATGGCTTTGGTCTTTAGGGTTTTATTGTACGAGGCGTGTCCGGAAAGTAAAGATACATCGTGTCGATGTCGCTAGGGGAAGTTTAAATGCTTGTTGTGAGTAGACTGGTGATGACCTTGATTATTTTGGATATCCTTTCACTTTGGTTTGTCCTTACCGTAAAATGGGGTGAATAGGGACAGTTTTTCTAGTTTTTAACTCTGTACTTTTAAACCAATTAGTTTATATCAACCCAATAAATTCTATCATTACGAGAAGATATTTATGTTTATATTTTTTACTTGAAAAAAATTGTTATGTAACTGTGACCCTATTCACCCCTATGTTGGGATCAATAGGGACATGGAATTTATTTTAGCTTAATGTCCCTATTCCAGTGTATATTGGGGTTAACAGAAACACTATTATTCTTTTAAAAGAATATTTTTTTTAATATAAGTAAAAAAATTACATATTACAACATAATACCGGACCAAAACTAATCACAAGTCATTAAATTGATGTCTTCCCCTTCTTGTATCTGGTAGGTTCAGAATTACAATCACTTGTGCCTTATGAAACTCAAATTCATCGTCTACATTGAAAAATATGTAAATGTTGGCCATCTTTGCAGATTGCCGGAGAAAAGTTCCAAGGTATTTCTGTCCCAGATTTTTCACACTCAGTAATTTTCCTATGAACATTTTTTCCACATCTTGATCGTAATAGAATTTCACTTTCACCCTGGTCCCTTCTTCTATTGCCTGTTCTTTGTGACTGGCTGCCTGATCTATTTCTTCATTGTCAGATGATGGACTGCTTTCGCCTGCCGAAATTATGAAGTCTGCCAGAGAAACACTTCTCTTAGCTGGTACTTTCAGCCTTTTCTTGAGGCCTCGTAC
The DNA here is from genome assembly GCA_901482245.1 of Timema douglasi. Classification (NCBI taxonomy): domain Eukaryota; kingdom Metazoa; phylum Arthropoda; class Insecta; order Phasmatodea; family Timematidae; genus Timema; species Timema douglasi. Next base: position 103,316 of record CABEEJ010001943.1, read on the forward strand.
TTCACTACCGGTATTTTATTATTATTAGCACCTCGTCTTACTAACCGTTCGGGTTATACGCACTTACGCTAATGTGTAATGGTAGGGTGATTGCGAGATGAAATGAAGGACCTACAGTTTAACGTGGAATCCGAAACACGGTGGAGGCCTGGCATTCCCCACATTCACAAGATGTCTTGTCAGAGGTCAAGGAAGGGTTTGGTAATCAGATAAATCTGTGCCGGGACCGAGGATTGAACCCCGGCCGCCAGCACAGAAGTCTGACACCTTACCCCTAGACCGCCAGGTCACCAACCGGTATTTTAATTGCCGTAATGCATTTCTTTATGATAGTTTGTTAGACTTCTGTTTACATCCACATTTCTTTCAGGTTCATCATCGTAGTGTCTCCAAAACTCTTTCTTTATTTAGTGGATTTATCTCTTCTTTGTTGAACCCTGACATAATATTCCTTTCTATGTTCTCCTCCATTGAGTCCAGGGCTTGTTTCAGCAGCTTTGGAAACATATTTTTCTCAAAAGGTTTGTCATCTCTTTTCTTCATTTTCCACAATTCCATCACTTAGCGACAGGCCCTTTTCATGGGTATGAAGAGTGCCAAGTCAAATTGTTGGGTAAAATGCATTGAATTATCTGGCAAAAAGACTAAAGCAATCTCATTATCTTCACACAATTTGACAACGGCAGGATACAAGTGGAAGCTCAGGTTGTCTCCTATAACAACTTTTTCCCCCATTAAACATTTGAAATAATGTAAGATTATTTTCTTAAACCATTCAAGAAAACAGCAGATATCCAACCAACTTGATTTGCTTCAATTGTATCGAGCTCCATGAGGTCCACCCTTGGCCCACAAGTCATACAGATGCTGAGCCTTATAGATGACGTAAGGTGGTAAAAGATTCCCTTTAGCAGTTGCTGCAAACATCACTGATGTATTTGACTTGGTTTCATTCATGACTCTTTCAGGATATTAGCAGCCCCTCTTGAAGATCAGCTTGCGTCGACCTGGATCATCAACAAGACACGTTTCATTGAAATTTATGATCGCTTGAGGAGGAACACCTTCAAGAGACTTTTCCAATTCACTAAAATACTCCTTAATGACTGTTGGGGACACCTTTGCTCTGCTACGTTTCACATTCTGACACAATCTTTGAGAGAGGCGAGCTTTGTGTCTAGAAAGAAATGAAAGAGCCCAATCTACGTCTGGCATATGGTATTTGAATTTAGAAATTCTCGTGCCCTCTCTGTCAAGTGATATTTCACAAACTATCGGATATCGAATGTACTCATTGGGTAACCCCAATCACGACACGTCAACATGCACTGCACCATTTAATCTTCAAAATTATAAGATAAACATGTTTGTTCACCTTTTTTCTTTATAGGCATAACACCTCTAGTTGGGTTGGCTACATACTTCTGTAAGGCGGACTTAGATATTTTAATTTTTTTGGCAGCTGCACTTATTGAAATTCCATGTTTAACAGCCTGGACTTCCTTTTCCACAACATTAGGGTCCACTGGTGAATTTATTTTTGGAATGAGGGTATCTTATGTAATTTATTCCCTTTGTCTCTAGTGAACCCAGATATTAGGCTAGAGATTAACACTACTCTTAAAAAATAAATAACTTACGATTCAATAAAAACAATACTATCGGCAACTTGTAATATAACTTAATATACAGGTGAAAGTTAAATGATGCAAAAACTACACAATTTCAACCACTCTGATTCGTTCACAAAACAAAGTTTTATGGATAACTTAAAATGGCACGAAAACATTAGCTGATTGACAGGTCTGCCAAGTCAATAAACCAAAATGTCATTTCTCACTTTATGGCTTATTAAATGAAGGGATGTTTTAAGAAAACATAATTTCCCTTCAAGAGAAGAATTTTCTCTTTGTTGAAATTGAGTAACTTGATTATGTTTTTTCTTATTTGTGTCCCTTTTCACCCCTATGACCCTATTTACTCCATTTTACGGGACTAGGATAGTTTTCGTTTGAGTAACACGTTATTAAAATGGCAGCGCCAATCCAATATCCCGCCAAATAGGAAGTTCGTTCCATGATAAGTTTTCTGAATGCAGAAGGTAAGTGCCCAGCAGAAATTCACAAACAAATTTCTGCTGTTTATTATGACATTATGAATCGACAAAATGTGATGAAGTGGTGCCGTGAATTCTCGGGAGGAAGGACTAACATTCATGACCAACAAAGGAGTGGTAGGCCATCTTTGATCTCCAAAGACCTTCAAAAATTGAAAGAGAAATTCGTGCAGATTGGCGTTTGACGATAAGAGAGTTGTATAACATTATTCCTGAAGTGTCTAAGACTACATGAAGCCGTGACAGAAAAATTAGGTTACAAATAATTGTGCACGTGCTGGGTGCCCAAAATGTTAACGAACAAACACAAGAAAAAACGGATGGGTTCAACGCTCACGTTTCTCACGCGCTACGCAGATGGAGATGGACGCTATTGGGACTGAGGATGAAACATGGGTTTATTACCACACTCCTGAATCGAAGCAGCAGTCACTGCAATGGTGCCATACTTATTCTCCCAAAACCAGCAAATGCAAAACGTCGACTTCAGTATAAACAAATCATGCCTACAGTTTTCTGGGACAGAAGAAGCATTTCCCTGGTTGACTTTATGCCTTCTGGCACAACAATAATTAACGCCAGTGCATATTGTGAGACCTTGAGATGGCTTCGACCGGTCATTCAACACAAAAGGAGGGGAATGTTGATTGATGGCATCTGCAAGACAATGCTCGGGCCCACACCGTGCGTGCCACCACTGACTTGCTCGACAGTTTCATATGGGATGTTTTGTTTCTACTACAAATTGTGATGTTGTTAAGCAGTTACTAAAAAGATATAAAATAATTTTAAAAGACTTATTCAGGAGCAAGAGACAGAACGTAGTATATCAAGGAGTGCTTAATCAATGGCCTGACTGACACGCTAAGTGGTCATACACGGTTATAAACCCCGGTACCTTGGGCACGACGGTAGAATCCCAGTACACGTACTCAACGACCTGGCGTCTTAACCCACGTAGCCGTAGCCCCCAAAATGGGCAGAGTGACACCTCTAGAATCAACGGTGAATTATTAGCACTCTTAGCTCAAAATACTATTATTTATACTACAACTTGGCCCGATTGGCAAAATGAATGCTGACAAGACAATCTGGCCGTCAGCACTCTTGTCATATTGTTAACTCACTCTTCAAAACACGTTTCTATAATCGTTCTGTCACTTACAATTCACAACATTACAATGTTAAAATAAACAAACAACCCAATTTAGGACATGTAGATTAAAATTGGACATAAAACACCATATAGCCAAACTAATGAGAAGATAAGGAACTAGCTAGCCATGCTTTTCAAAATACTATTGCAATAATTATGAATAAATATAACAAAATATAATAAATCTGGCTTTAAAGTATATTAACCCAAACAATAAAATTAATCACTTAATAACCATTGAAGTACTGTATTATTTCCATAAAGCAAGCAAAACAAGAAAAAACACTGGTCAATCACTGTAATACTGCGTTAAATCAACTTAACTGTGATTCACACTTAGAAACAACTGACCATTTTAAGCTCATCAGCTGTGACCAGTGTAGCCAACTCGGCAGTATGTAATTATGACTTAATAAGTGTTGAAAATTGTGTTATTTTAGGAGATTTGGAGAAAAACTATATGACAGGAATATAATAAATGAAGACCTATTTTTAAAATAAATTATTTACATATTATTTTCAATTTCCTCCATTTTTGCCGTCCCTCCTCACCAAAACTTGCTGCCTGATTGTACCGTTGGTAGAGCCGGCCTTGATTTGGAGAATATGTATCAGTAATTTCAGTGTCCTCAGCTGGGATAGAGTGAGAAACCGTAAAGGAAAAAACGCCTTAGCACACCCAGCCGAGATTTTAACGTCATTGTCAAACTAAACAAACCGATCCTGATGCCTTTGACTCTGTTCTCACTGGTAGACTACAGGTTTTATTAATTTATTAGTTTTTTTTAATATAAAGTGTATTCTATTTCCGTTATAAAGGGGCCGTACAATAAATCGGTAAAAAACATTTTATAGGTAATCTATGAGATTTAAGTGGTTTTGAATTGTTATTAAGACTACAAAGAATAAAAATATGAGTCTTCGTGTTGTTACTTACGTGAATGCTATTGTAATCTAATTTTCTTTTGTTTTTTGTGCATAAAATATTATTACCCATTCAGACCATCCACATAGTTATACAAGTAGTGTAGTAATGAGTAAAATAGAATATATTATGAAAATGTGTCCACATTTGCGTGGAGAGAGAGTATAAAATTATAAATTAAGTATTTCAGTGCCTTCGGCTGGGATTCGAACAGTGACCTCCCCGTCACCGGATAACAAATTCAGATGAGGTTGATGTCTTAGCACGCGTACCCACCAATTCAAGTATGTAATACCTTTATTGTATAGTAAGACTGATAATATAAGTCCAAAAAAATAAAACGTTTTCTCGTGACAACCAAATAAAACATATGTCAACCAAATTGTGATTATAGCATTCTTTACTTTCCAACAGCGAAATTGGAATGAGTGATATATTTATTCATGTTTAACTTAATAACTGTGAAATGGTTTCCTTGGTGTCAATTTCACTGTTTTTTAATGAAGACTATAGAAAACTACATCATGATGTGAGGCCTGATTTGAGTTAGCTAGGTCACGGTTTATTCATGGGGTGATGAGGCCTTTAATACGATGAAATATTACACAAATAATAACATATTTTAGGTGGCACGTGGAATTGAATCAAGGTCGCGTGGACTTACACGTCTGGTCATTGAGACAAGGCCGCTTTGCAGTATTTTTGTTGTTTATTTACGCGTATGCCATCAGGGTTTGTAGGTTAGACATTCCTGTTCTTCTACTGGCAGTGACCTGCTCCTGTAGCCACATGGTATAAGGCGTTACTCTCGTGTTAGACTAGACTTATTATGACAGGGTGATCGAGGTTGAGTTCTGGCCATGTGTACTGAGGTTTTTTTTCCAAAATGATTTCCCACTCTCCCTCCATTCAAATGCGGGTACACTTCCTCTAAATTCAACCTTCCTAATCCCTAACTTACTAGCGTAATTAGTTCAGATGCGCATAACCTGAAAATATAGTCAGTAACGGTGGTAAAAAACATGGCGGTGGCAAATGATTAACCGTCTTCTGAGGTTGGAACAAACTTAAACCTAATTAACTGGACAATGGCGACCATGAGAACAATTTTCCTTCGGGAAAAATACCTACGATACCACCGGGAATCGAACTTGGGAGCTCTAGATTCTAGCCAGGATTGCTGATCACTAGACCAAGAGAACGACCACCTCTTTACAAGGATGGTTGCTTCCTTGGTAGATGCGCGACTCATCTCACTGATAAGTGATAACACGTAACTTAGCTAGTAATAAGCATTGTTTCATGGTTCTGTATTCTGGGGTTTTCATAAGATAACAGTAGAGTTGAGAACATCACTTTAACGTATTAAAAAAACTATTTCACTTATTATAATGTCGCTGTTGTGAAGTAAATAATGCAAAAAATAATTTTTTGATGTGATTTCTGCAGTTTTAGCCTAATGGTGAATATAATATCCTGCAAGGACTGACCCGTTATTCAACAGCACGGAAATAAAAGAAGATAACTATTACTCTAGCGTTTAGATCTGTGAAGAAAATGGAAAGATTTAGGCCTGAGACACACGCTCTGGGCATATTATAAATACTATATTAAGGAAACAATACTGATAAATAAAAAATGTCGAATTTGGGAGTAAAATGTTATTCTAGTGGGCCTCTATCAGTTTTGTGTAGGATTTTAAAACAATTTTGAAAAGAAAAAAGAAAATTGAAAACAAAGAAAACAAAAAGTGTGTGAATGGCACATAATCCATACAGAACTACAAATATTAATTTAAGTGTGTGGCTTTGTATGGTATTAATGAACTTTGTTTTACTTTTAAATATTTATGTAATTAGGCCCCTACTTATTCCTTAAAACTATCTAGAATCTAATTTAAATTAAATTAAAATAATACCAGAAAAATATCGACCACACATTTTTTTTTCCCCTTAACATGGCTGCCTAGTCCCCATTCAAGAGATGAGATACTTTTACCTCGTCAAATAAAATAAAAATTTGAGAATATGAGCGAAGGGAATAATTGGTTTTAAACAAGGATTATATGTTGTTTTTTGCAGCGCATTTTTATACCTGTTCAGGCTATACGCATATGTAATAATTATGCTAATTAGTTAGAGATGAAAAGGATTCAAATTAATTTAGATGCGGTGTACCTGCATTTGCGTGGAGGAAAAGTGTAAAATCATTTTGGAAAAAAACACCCTCAGTACGCCCGAACGAGATTCGAACCCCTATCTCCCTGTCATCGACATTATAGTCTAACACGATAGGGACGCCTTAGACCATGCTGCCACCGAAGCAGGTAACGACTATATTAAAATGAATGATCTTAGCTCTAAAAAAAAGTTAATACAAATGTTATTTCAATAAATAGCAATCTGTCACGGTGACTGAGTGGCCCAAAACATTGGACTCATTGCACTTGGCGATCGTTGAAGGGGAGGTCAGGGCTAGAATCCTGGATAGCTACACTGGAGGGCTTCTCATGACTTTCTCAATCTCTACACACTAATGCGGGAACGTTTCCTTTAAGATAGCCTACTCGCCCCTAACTTGTAGGGTAAGTCTGTTGTTGAAGTTATTGGCCGATCAAAGCTAGGTACTGTTTAAAATTAATCATTTGGTATTTTGTCCGTTTGTCCGGATATTTATTACATGATAATGTCAAATGCTTGTATTAATTTTAACGAAATTTGGCATGGATATTCTTTGAACCTAAGCCAAACAACGTAAGTACATGGTTTTGCGATCTGGTTATCCGTTTCAAGATGGCGGTCACTCAAAAGAATTTTCATTAAATAGTTCATCTCAAGTGATTTGTATTTATAGTTCTAAGCAATCATTCAATTTTTTTATTTTGACATATATTGTGCGCCTGTCATTCTAAACCAAATGAACAACAATTATTCTCTATTAATGTAACTTATTTTTCAATATAGCATTAATTAATTTCTGTCTAGCTTTACGATCAAAGAAACCTAGGCCTACCAAATTGAAATTCAAGGAGAAAATATAGGAAATATTTCAACTTAAAGTCCAAATATAAATCTTAAGACTGTAACAACGATAATAATATGGAGGGATCGTGGTCTATTTTTCACGGAACTACTAGCTACCTGCTACATAAGAAACAATCCATTTATTAAATGATTTTGAAATTAACCAAACCTATAATATAGATAGATATCAAGAGCCTCACATAAAACCTATTAACTTATTTACATTTATGTATTACTTCAATATATGTTTTTTTAGAATTGCGTCCTACTACCCATTCGGGTTTACATTTATGTACTAATTACGCTTATGGGTTATGCATGAGTAAGGTTTAATTTATAAGAAGTGTACCTGCATTTGCGTGTAGAGAAAGCTTGGGAAACCATTTTGGGATCAAACCTCCGACCGGGATTGAGCCACGATCTCCCCGCCATCGGCAGTATAGTATATTGCGAGAGTAACGCCTTAGACCCTGCGGTCACCGAAGTGGGTAATTAATATTATTTTAAATCTCTGCTTTAACGAGCTATAAAAAGAGCCACACAGCCTTACAAAAATTATGGTTTAATCATTTATCTTAGCCTAATGAAATAAATGTTTACTTAACAATTTTTTTATCGCATGTCTGACTTACGAAACGAGATAAACGTTAACACTTCACTAAGCTTGCAAAACAAACAGTGTCAAAATAGCTGATAAAAATACTTGGAGTTTTCTTTTTCTTAGCATCGCGTCTTACAGCCCGTTAGGGCTATACGCTTACGTACTAACTACGCTAGTGTTTCTAGGGATGAGGAAGGCTATGTTTATAGGAAGTATACCCGAATTTTCAGGGAGGGGAGAGTGGAAAAACATATCTGAAAAATCACCTTGAATACACCCAACCGAGATTTGAACCATGATCTCCCCGTCATCCGCAGTCTAATCTAATATGAGAGTGACGCCTTAGACCATGCAGCCAACGAAGCAGGTAAACTCGGAGTTGTTCTTCCTTCTTGGATACACTTTTACAATTAAAATCAGTTGATTTATACTCCAACTATTATATTAACACACGCATCGGTGTATACGTGGACTAAATGTAAGGCTCATTTAGTTTGGTTCACGAGTAACAGGGAGGTCAAGGTTCGAGTCCCGGCTGGGTGTTCTAAGGGTTGTTCTTCCTAAATGGTTCCTACTCCTCCTTCACACAAATGTAGGTACATTTCTTCTAAATTTTTACCTTTCTCATCCTTGCCCGAATAAATAAAGTAATAGAGGTTTATCTCAGATAGGTAGCCTGTCTTAAACGCAATGAAGAAAAATAAATTGCCTACTACTGACGACTAAAATAATTTTCCCTGCATTTCATTTTCCTTTATTAAAATGCTAGCCAACAATCGAGACTGTAATATTAACAGTAGTAATGGCATTGAAAACGTGTTCTTAATCAAATAACGGGTTTGGGGCATATTATTTTGTTAGTCGGTGCGAATCAAAAGAAAATATTAAAGTAACCTTCCGAATACTATATTTATTTGCAGCTTCAAAGCTTTAAACAACAAAAATAACTGTATATCTATATAAAAAAAAAGTATTTTATGTATATATCAGCAAATAACTGCATTTGTTCAAGGAAGCGTAAATTCACCTTCTTATACCCTACACCATAATTCTAAATGCAACAATTTTCGCAAAATATCGTTGAAAATGAGATAATTTATATTTTCGCTCAAATATTCTTTTTATTAATCAGTTCAAAGTGTAAGACTCTTTATTGAATAATGCCCTGTTAATATCTTTCAACGTCATTTTGCCTAATTTATTTATTTTGGGCATTTAACTTGCATTTTTTGAACTGACTGATTATATCAGCACACGAGAAATTCTATGAGCGAGAGCGAGAGGGCTTACCAATTTTGCCAGGATAGATGCTTTCATATACTTTCCAGGTTTTTTTTTTACATGACACAATTAATATTGAACCGACGACTTTACTTACCCTCCGAAGAAAGTGCTACGGGTTTTTATCGCCCAAGAAAAATCCGTCTACCTTGGCTGGGTTTGAACCCAAGAACATCGGGCTCTGAGGAGAGCACTTTACCTCAAAAGACCACCGAGATCAATTATTTTACATAATCAACATCTTGATTGGTTGATTGTGAGACAGCTGAGTGAATGCATTGCGTTTCAACGCTCCCTTAAAGACAATATACTTTTAATAATGATCTTATATTACTTTGTCTATGCTCAGAATTAATAACAAGAATCCAATTAATGATAAAAATGCTACTAGCTACTTAAATAATTTATGGTTACACTTTTTATTACTTATTTATTATTTTTACAGCTAACCCCAAAGCGTTTGAAAACAAAATTCCATAATTTTGAACAGATTTTACTGTTGCCAGTGATACTAATTTTCATAATTGTCTGATAATAAAATATAAAAATTGCTAGGTTTTTAGGTGTACTCTTAATTTTGACTTAATTGGTTGGGAATCCAAAAAGATAAAAATTTAAGTCTATTTTCTTAATATTGACATTAATAAAGACAGCAACGGGAAAATAAAACACCATCTTAATATTTGATAAGATGTTCTTTTTTATAAAGTGCTACCAGATTTGTACATCATAAAAACCCCTTACCCCAATTCTTTGACAAAGCCAATCAACTTTTTATTTCTAAAAATTTACTTTAAAAAAAATCAATACATGGAGAACGATTCACTGAAACATACATTTAATAAATAGTGGTAATTATGTGCTAATAAACTAATAAAAAAATATTGTTAAATTAAAATGAAAACCGGTAATAAATAACAGCCAGTGGGTGAAAATGTATTTAAAACTACTCCCTAACCTGGACACAAAGCTATTTATAGCAGTGGAGGAAATTGATTCATTGTGCTCAGTCACATCTACACCCGTACAATGTAACAATATTTCACTCCCAATGATGGGGAGATCGGGGTTCAAATCCCGTATGGGTGTACTGATGGTGATTTTTCCCAAGTGGTTTTCCACTCTCCTTCTATACAAATACGGATAAACTTCTTCAAAATATAACCTTAATCATACGTAAAATCATCAGCCTAATTAGCACATAAGTGTATTATTCGAAAGTGTAGGAAGACGCAGTTCTAAAAAGAAAATATTTAAAAAAAATCAGATTGCTAACAAACCCCCTTTTTTTCGCGCGTCTCAATGGGCGTTGAGAAATGTTAAGCATGCGTAGTCTAGGATTCCCAACAGATTTTGTTTCCAGTCTAATTATTGGAAAGACTTGAACTTTTATTTAGTAGTTCACAAAAAAGGGTTTTAATTGCATTTCCAAAGTATTAATTGACTGGATGGTGGTTTTATAAATATATTTTCTCTGGTTTTCTACTGTTACCAATGGTAACAATAAATTCCAGTACTAGGATTAAAATATATTATCCTAGATTCAGGGGCGGCCCGAGGTTAATCTTGCGCCCGGGCGGGATTGCCTTTTGGAGCCCTCTTAGATAACAGAGGATAATAGTATATTGTGAAGATAAGCCCCAAAACTATAAACTCTAAATCTAACTTAGCCTGGACATGATAAGAAAAAAAAAAACTTGCGTGGACCGTGCCAAATAGCTTCTAATGTCATCCTATTTAAAAAAATGTATGGTGGAAGACCACTTCATATCCCAAGAGGCACCTAAATTTTGAAAAAAAATACGTGAAGAATATCTTAAATATCTTCTAGGGCATTCCAAATTTTTTAAAAAAACGTGTGTGCACCCCTTCAAATAGATTTTAGGGGCTTCCAATTTTCAAAATTTGCCAAACAAGGACTACTACAAATATTCTCTAGAAGTATCCAAATTTCAAAACTTTTGTGGGGAGCACTATTCTAAATAGCTGTTAAAAGAGTATGATTTTCAAAAATTCTCTAAACTAGGACCACTCTAAATAGCTTATATGAACACCTAATTTTCTAACCTTAGCTGGGGAAGAGGAGGGTAGAAAGTCCAGAAAAAAACTTTTTTGATTCTTGCCCCGCCTTTCCCTCTCACACAAATAAAGTTTCACAACTATTGTATAAAATAACAATGGTCTTAATTCTTATGGTTTAATAGTAAGTCTTAGCATCATGTCATAAGCCATCCCTCCCCCCCCTCTCAATTATTTTCCCCTACGCCCATGCCAAACCTAGCAACTCCAAATCTAACGTATCCTGGGTGTGAGATGACGTTTCACTGCGAGATTGTACGAAAATGGTTAGTATTACAAAGAAAACAAATATAACATGTTTTGAAGACAACTTAACTAACTTTGATATAATGGACGGTTTAAGAAATAATGGCAATATACCATTTTAAGAAGCTTGGCGGATGGCGGATGTAAAACAACTTTTTAAGAGTGGCACTATATTCCATTTTATTAGCCACAAATATAACACGATGTCAACTTTCATGTCAGTATCAAAAAGTGAATGAGTGTTTTGCTTAGCAAATTCACTATTACACTCAGGTTAAATTAGGTTTGGAGTTGTGAGGTTTTGGAATTATTTCCATATCATTCCCAAGTTATGTTATGTCAGGTTAGTTTGGTGCTCTGTTTGGCGCTCCCTTTGAGCTGACGCCCAGGGCAGCCGCCCGGTTCATCCAGCCCTTAAGCCGCCCCTGCATATAATTCTGTAAATACATATTTGATAGACAAACCATATAAAACAACTGACTACTGCCAGATCAGTCAACCGCTGCAGATGCTAGAGGAAAGTATACAAATCTTAAAAAGGAGATGATGAAAATCCACTTCATACCCTCATGCATGTTAACACACTCTTATTCGTCATATTTATTGACATATTTTAGGTAACAACTTAAATTAAATCAAGATCATTCTGGACTTGCATGTTTAGGCCTTCTAGTGATGTTTGCTACATTGGCGGAAATCTCAAATGATTTAGCTTACGGCATGGAGCTATATAAATTTAAGACTTTTACAAACGTTTGTAGCTGAGAAGATAACATAGGGATTTAAGCCATACCTTCCGATAGTAAAATAGCTATATTGTTGAAAAATAATTGGCCCTATAGCTACTAGAAATAAATTACTTAGTTCTACTATGTTCCCAGTAAACTATCTATTCTGATCTCTAGTCATGCAATATAATGCATACTATAATAGATTTCCAGTAACGAGAAGGTTGAATTTTGAATCTCGGCTGGGTACACTGGGGGGTTGTTTTTCCATTACCTATACACAAATTCGGGTGCACTTCCTCTAAAACTATCTTCCCCATGGTTTGAATTTATCAATTATATTCTTAGTGTTAAGCCTATAAAATGTAAAAAAAATCTGCTTTATATTAACTTTTGATCTTAGCTTAGAATAAACTGCTGACATTTAGTCCAAAATGTAATATTCATAAATGCACTGCAATTTTAATGTATTGTATTTACTATTACAACTTAAGTATATTCCATTTACGGTGAACGATTACAGGATTAGCTCGATGACTTCCACTATGGCCTTATAATATAATAATTCGCATCATAATGGAAACAGCAATGTAAGTTTCTACGATAAATGAAGTGTGCATTCCATGTATACTTAAAGTTAAGTACACGTTACATGACGAACTATTTCCAAAATAATACACGAAACACTTTAATATATTTACTCATTCTCACATAAAGCTTAATGTATATTATTTAAGGATATAAAATCGAAAATACACCCAAATTTCACCGTCCAGGAACAAAAGACCGTACCACAATCAAAGTGAATATATATATATATAGAAAACTTTCCTTTTAGTTTTAGTTATAAAATGGTGGATAGTGAAGAGTGGCTTTATTTAGTAAGGGCTATTGAGGGTGTAAGTCTGCTGCTTTGCTCCAGTAGTTATCTCAATTAACATTTGAATGGACTTCACTTTTAAATATTCCTTAAACAATTATTTCATACCTCCTTAATCTTTTATATCATAGTTTAATGTAGCTTGCTTAAAGAGCTACTATGTAGACCTAAGTTAATACAGTATTTAACATATTACCATTTCAAATTTAGGTACTTTGTAGGGATCCATTAAATGAATTATCTATTTATTGCTTAGCTAACCGATATTTGAGCACGAACAAAAGTGAAAGATTATCTTGGTGGAATAACAGAATATGTGAAATCATGGAATGTTTTTAAATTAAACTACTTTTCCTACCTGGATCCCTGAGAAATTGGTATTTCTTGTTGTTGTCGTTGAAATTCTTGCGGTTAACCTAGCACTAGTACACGGACTGAACCTTGATTGCAAGGTGTGGTGAGGTAGATTGAACATCGCAAGAACTGATATGTTATCTCCCAACCGGCTTATCTTCCATGTGTCACATTTCTAGATGAAACTACCCAACTTCTTTATAAATAGATTAGTTACAAATTGCATATTTTACCTTGTTTTATGATTCATATATTGTTCGTAAAATACTATTTCTGCCTAAACCCCTACAAGTTTGACGAGTTTATGTAATTGGATAAATTTTATCTTTTTTTTAGAAGTGTTTCTAGTTATAGATATGGAACTGTTCTTTGCACCGCGTTTTACTACCCACAAGATATATTCACATGTAACTACACTAATGGGTTAGGAATGAGGAAGTTAATAGAATGGTACCTACGTTTGCGTGGAAGGAGACTAAAAGGCCGTTTAGGAAAAAACAACCTCAGTACACCAGACTAGGATTCGATCCTCGACCACCCCATCATTAGAAAACCAGACTAGACGATCTTGATGTTTAGTCCGTGTACCCATTGATGCGGGTAGGAATGGAGTTGTGTTACATTCATTTTTTTAAAGGAGGGAGAGAATTATTTTCTCATAGATATGTTGGTCTATACTAAATACTATCCTGAGTAAATTGTTAGGGCCTACGTAGCATAGACAATAATTAAGATAGCACAAAAATTAATTACTCTATTTCGTGAGGTGTCAATATTTTTTACTGGTGTGATTAAATCATTTTTCAGAGCTAGAGAAGTTGATGAAACGTCAATTGCTTTTTGTGAGCCTTTGTTTGATGAATTATATAACAAATTTTTAAGGTGAGATGTGTAGGGAACGCAAGTTAAGGTAATTTTTTTTGCAGCTTTTATATCTAAACATTTTTGGTCAAAAGAAATCAAATATTCCTCCAGTAGAAACATCATCATCATGCACTGTTTCCTGCCACTGGTAGCATCTTTCTCTAACATAAGCTTCTCAATTTACTTCTGTCCTCCCACCACCTTTATTCCTTCACGCAAGCCCAATCCTCCTCTCCACACTCCTCCGCACTCCCTTTATCCACCTGTCCCTGGGTCTTTCTCTTGGCCTCATGGCCGCCACCTCTAGTTCGAGTATCCACCTTAGAATACTACCCTCTCTCATCCTCTTCACAGTTCCATACCACCTCAATATCGTCTTCTCCAGCCTATCCTACAGGGATTCTTCCTTCACTCGTGTACCACCATTTCATGCCTCACCCTGTCCATCCTTGCCACTCCCATCCTAATCCTCAAAATTTTTATCTCGCATGGCTGTATCCTGCTCCTGTCCCTTTCCTTTACCACCCAGGTTTCTGATGCATACTGCAATATTGGGACATGGTATGTCCTGTTCATCACTCCTTTGCACCTCTGCGGCGCATCTCCGCTCCAGACCAGACTTCTGACGCGTTTTTAAAAGGCCTCCGTTTGCCTCCCTCTCTTCCCAATTTCTCTCCCATTTCCTCCTCTTTCCTCTACATCACTTCCCAAGTATTTGAAGATTTTTACTTTCTAAAGTGGTTCTCCTCCTAATGTTACTCCCTTCTTGTGCCTAATTTCCTTCCGTGTTGTAATCACCAATCCGTTCTTCTTTACATTAAGATTCATTCCATACAACTAATTGTTCCTGCACTCCTAGCTCTTCGTTTCCCCACATCATCAAGTCATCCGTAAACACCATTGCTTTCATGTTTCCTTCCCCTACTCTTTCTACCACCTCTCTCATCATTATATCCATTACTACCACGAACAACAATGGCAAGAGCATGTTTCCCGGTTTCAAGCCATTCCTCAACTCAAACATTCTGTCGCTTCCCTTGCACATTTCTCTCACTCTCCCCAATATTCCATCTTCCATCCCTTTATTTTTCAACGCTTCCTACACTTTATTTTTACACACACTATCATAAACTTGTTTTCATCGCCAGAAAAGCCATCAACAGATCCTTCCCGAACTTTTAATGGTGTTTCTGCAACTGCCTTACGGTGAATATTAGATCTACTGTGGACCTACGTGGTCTGAAGCCATATTGCTCCTCCCTCAACCCTTCTTTCACTACTCTTATGATTTTCTTCTATAGAACCTTCTCATATATGTTTGAACAATGGCACATTAGTGTCACTCTACTACAATTCCCGCACTTATTATCCCCATTTTTAAATATAGAGATAATCAACCCCTTCTTTCAGTCTTCCGGAATTCTCCCCTCCTTGCACACTATCTTCATTACTCGGTACAACCATTGTAGTCCCATTACTCCCGCTGC
The DNA here is from genome assembly GCA_901482245.1 of Timema douglasi. Taxonomy (NCBI): domain Eukaryota; kingdom Metazoa; phylum Arthropoda; class Insecta; order Phasmatodea; family Timematidae; genus Timema; species Timema douglasi. The sequence goes on from CABEEJ010001943.1 coordinate 119,056, forward strand.
CCTCAGCATCTCCACATTCACCTCATCCACTCCTAGTGCTTTCCCACTCTTCATTTTCAACATCCTTCCAGGTTATATCCATTTCCCTTCCCTGGCTGCCACCTGCTTAGTTTTTCACTTCCTCTTTCTCGCTTTTCCCCTCTGCATTCAGCAACTCCATAAAATTCTCCTTTCACACCTCCTTAAGTTTTTTTCTTTTTTATCTACCTTATTTCCATTATTATTAGACACTACCACACTATCTTCCCTGTTTCTTCTTCTATTATTTATTAACCATTTTATACAGAACTTTCTTACTCCACTCGTTATCCGCTTACATAGTATTTGATCAATTCCTTATCCAACTTCTCTTTTCCGCCCTCACTATCTATTTTTCTTCCCTCTTTCTTGCATTGTACACCTCCTTTTCCTCCATTGTCCTCCACTGGAACAAATCCCTGAATTCCCTATTCTTCTTACTCACTGCATCTCTCACTCCCTCATTCCACGTAGGGGTTTCTTTCTAATTCCCCTTTTTGCTTGTCCTCCCGCATACTTACTCCGTTGCCTTCGCACTTAACCTAAGTCTTTTCCATTCCTCTTCCCCTGTCTTCAGTACATCCCTTGGTACATTGTCCTGCACTTTCTTCTGGAACTCCTTTCTAAAGTCTTCCTCATTTCATTTGAATATCTTTTTCTTTCTTTCCTGGTTCTTAACCACACTCTTTTTCAACTGTGCCCTGAGATTTGTCCTCAACAACCGATGGTCACTTTCC
>CABEEJ010001944.1:0-25942 GCA_901482245.1 Timema douglasi
GTTCAGATTGAACGCCAACCACACTCAGGCAGATACATTGATTCCTATGTTTGATTAAACCATTTGAAACACAATTTTAAAGATTCAAAATGTGGAAGAAACAATTTCTTTCTTCTTCTCTTTGAAAACTATCGTGGCAACACTGTAAATGAAAGACAGCGGACAGTTGCTGTTACACCCTCTCTGACTCTTACTACCTGACCAGTGAAAATAATAAAAGGGAGAGAGTGAATCTAAGGAACAATTTACAGGGAAATTATTAGAAATATTTAAAAGCAACAATATGAGAAGTTTATTCACATTAATAACAAGAGTGCAGATAACAGTACATGGTCTCATTATATCTTAATGAGTTATGTTGGAAATTGAACTCTGCGACAACAACAATAATTTGCAGGTATATTTACAGAAAAGAAACTTGAAATCCAATCACTATCCTGACGATTAATTCTATATGAGACAACAACATTACGTATGAAATAAAATACGGTAAAAGATTATAAGGGCCTAATGGGCACCTTGAAATGGTTACAAAAGGTCTCGTTAGTCATAGAAAACGAAGATAAAAATTACATTACTTCAACTTTGAAAACATTATACACGGAAATTATATAACGCGAGAGTTTGGCTACAGACATTAGTCAAACTCCTGCAGAACTATCTGATCCTGACTCAGAATACGGAACCAAACAATAAACAATATTTCAAATGTCCTAATAGGACATATATTAGAAAAAGATATTTAAATGAGAAATAATTAATTAAAGTCATTGATAACACAAAACCAAAAATAATAGTTGCATTACTTTACGATTATTCAAAAAGCAAATTAAACAAGAAACATTACTTAGATGATTAGGAAACATTAATACAATTATCCACAATATCAAACATATTAATTTTAACTCGTACAAACTTTGAATCAATTAACTTTGTGGATATCAACGTGAATGAATATTACTAAAAATAACTCTAGTGCCTAGGTGGCGACATACCAAAAGTAGAATATTAATTTAAATAGAAAGACCAAAATAAGATAGTCTTAGAAACAGAAGATAAATGTTTTATATACAAAAAAATATTAGAGTTGAAAATAAATTAGAGTCCAAAACACGAATCACCATTGTTACGATTTTGATACAAATTACAAGTTTATCCTGCCATTGTCCAGGTCGATGACAATGGTTCGTTGGCCATCGTAGATGATAAGATAGTCAATTTTGGCATACTTGCGTAGCCATTATATAGGAGTTTCGTTGCAAGAAAGGGGAGGTGGGAGACGGAAGCACATGCTAGGTGACGTCAACGATGTCTTCAAAAGTCACGTAGACCTTTGTTTATTTTGCTCCATTGGAATATCAGCCAGTTACTCCAATCTTCCGATGTTTTATAGGTGGTTCTTCTTCCAACCACCAGAGGTCAGGTATGTAGTTATTCCTTGTTGTCTTCAAAGTTACACAGCTCATAATTCGCCAGTTGAAAACGGAGCCTTCCCCCCTCCCCCTCCCCTGGACGTCTTGTTGACACATCGAATCTCACTTGCCCCACTGGTCGTATTAGTTCGTCTGGTGTAGACCAGTCTTGGAGGTTACTAATGTAAGCAGAATCATTTGTTAAGTACACGAACAAACTATTAACATAGAATTGGATTTGGTAGTGAAATTTATTGTCCAGCATTGTTTTATCGTGTCTTATTAACCTACATGAACTACAACAGAGAAGATTACTATTGTAGGGATCCTAATTGAGTTGTATTTATTGGAGCCGGATAGTATGATTTACTGCAATACGTGCGTTTACGTCATCACGGGGCGGGGTCCTATTGTAACATTTTACAATGTAATGTTACATTGCCAGCAAGTACACAGAGTTCCTTGTTTGACAACAAACAGCGTTACACTACGCCTACCAAACTTTTTAAAATTTTAATTCTTAAAATAATGTTTTAAAGCTCAGTATTAAACTACTAAATTATAAAAAAAAAACTAAAATCAGGAGAAAAATATTATCTAGCCTTGTGAGTTCTTCTTTTTCCAACATTAATACTTACATCCATATTAATCTAATTAAAGTAATTATTCATTTAAAAAAATATAAAAAACTAATAGAACAATAAATAAAAATATTTTTGCTTTATATAGTAAAATTCAATTTTGGATATATCACTTAATTAAGTCATTATAAGCAAAATAGTGTGAGGCTGAAAATGTGATAGTTTTCATTGTATAATTTAATTAGTATGATTAGTAAATGTTTAACAGAGTCTTCTTTCTAGATAATATAAATACCTTTTCATTAGTGAAAACCGATTTCAAATCCATAGAATGGTTTTGTCACAATCTTTTATTTAGTATTACCATGTTTTGATGGGTAAACAAGTGTTGACCGGCCTCTTAAAAATGCATGTTCTTTTTTACACATCTAAAGTTATGCAGAAATGATGTATCTTGTAAGTCACACCTTAATAGACCATTTGGCTTGTGTTTGATAGTGCATATACATGCATATTTTGGGGGGAAATGATTTTGTATGCATATTTTATATTTTTAAGGTAAAAATGCATATTTTACTCTTTACTGTCGTATTAAATTATTACTTGTCCCTTTTCTGTCATCACAGATTAATAAATAATTAATAAAATCTTTGCAATTAATTGGGTATAAAATAAACAAAACTATTGTGGGTGTGTGCATGTGTGTGTGTTTATTATGAAAATAACATTGAGGAAAAGATCCAGTATATCAATAACCGTTTCTCTAAACTACGTAAAATTATAATACAGTTGATACTCGAAGTAATTTCTTACACTACTTACTTTCTTTGATAGATAACATTTCAGTTCATTGTCTTCACAAACTCAAGGTGTTGCTATAATTGTATTCGATAAGCTTGGTCAGGTATTAAATAAAAATCCTGGTTTCACAATAGTTTGTCAAATTAGCAAAAGCTTGTTCGGTGAAAAAACTGAAATATGAGGAATTCACCAAAAAAGATTAATTTTTTTTTAACATGCACCTGTGACATCATGTAATGTCTAAAGGAAATGTTCAATGTATAAAACATTCTTCAGTGACAAACTTAGGAGCTTCACAGTAGAAAATATCAGGATAATTTCCCTATATACTTTAACAGCCATGAATAAAGTAAGATTTTCGACAAAATTAATCGTTTATTTGATTTTTGTTCATTTCTTTTTGCATATTACGGTGCATATTTTTTAGATCTATTTAGCATATTTATGTGCATATTTTATTCTTTGTGCATACAAATCCAGGTTTTACTCATGTCACTACGCTATGAAAGAAATAGGTCTCTAGCATAATTAAGTTTCCTTGTAAAATAAATTTTTATGCTTCTTTTAGAAACAATACCCCTGAGGATAAATGGGGCTAGAAGTACCCTTATTTCATTAGAATCGGTTGGGGTCCACTTTAGAAATCGTGATTTTTTGAACAATGCAATGTTCACAGATTTCTTTGTTAAATATTGATTGGGATATTTATTTGTTTCCATAACAATCAGATATATGATCTTGCTGTCAAAATTATCTATAGGATTAATCTTATTGCCTAGTGCCTACCTGAACGTTTTGGAGCCTTCTGTTGATATGTGGCTAAGAAAGAGGATGTGGTCTGTTGATAATGTCACAATCCCCCGAGTCACATTGAACTTCAACTTTATCTTCTCCAGAACCTCCCTCAGGTTGTACACTAAAAACTTCACCACTATCTTAATCATTACCACTAGTATTGTGAACTATCATCTGAAATATTACAAATATCATTGTTATTCTAAACACCTTGCACATGTCATGGAAAACTTGACATTTTTTAATATTTCTTCCGGGCCTGGAAATGTTTTACAATTTCTAATTTTTCCACTCTTCCTGGGATTCTTTAGGTTTTCCTGGAAATTCCTTTGTCCCCCACAGTTCAATAAATTAGGAGGAAACAAGAGTAAGTCAGGAGATGAACTTTCCAAGAAGGTATCTAAATCCCTTTAAACCCATTAAATTTTTTATCAAGCTGCTTAATCGTTCATTAATATAAAACTGGCTTGTATTATTTTTATTTTTAAAAATTATATTTTTGTTTTGTAATTCACATAACATAAACTATAATGCTCAGTATGAACAATAAGAGCTGGGGTATTTAACGTACACTTTATAAACCACCTGACTAATCTGCACACGACTTAAAAACTAACTTATATCTAGAACAGGCACAACATCCATCACCCGACCGTTAATTGATAATTATTATAATTATAATAATAATAATAATAAACATTGTGGAAAGGTGCAGGTATAGTGAAGTTGGGAGCCAGCATTAAAAGAAAATATATAATAATATGTATTTTGCCACGAGTACTTTTCATTTGTCCTGGAGGAATCGTAAAAAATCCTTGAAATGTTCTGGAAATTTTTTATGATTTTGTGTAGGAACCCTGACGTGTTCTACCATTGCAAAATATCTTAAACAAGAAAACAGATCATATTTACAAGCACAATTTGAAAACTTTTTTTTTCCAAAGAGTACAGATGTGGCTGTGAGATGTCAGAACTAGCAGAAAACAGACTTGGCCTTTCTTGAAATCTTTTGGTCAGTTCTTAAACTTCAGCAGAAGATTGTAAATTCATTAAAAATGTAGGGACGACTGACGGAAATTCTGTTGAACGCTTAACAAGCAGATTACTAATGATGTCATACACACTAGAAAGGTTAAGAATCATTGGTCAAATGTGTGTGATAACTCGTGATAGTTAATTTTATTATATCCTGTGAAAATACAAGCTACTGTTTCAAGTATGTGTTCAAATTTGACAACACAAATTTACTTCTAGAAATTGATTAGTTAGTGTAATTATTTTACATATTAAGAACTACTTCCTTATTATTCATCAAACCAGTAGTTATTCTTGTGATTATGTTGTTTTCACAGAGAACCTTGAGAGGACCATTGAAAGTATGTCGCCGGCTGCAGCGGCAGCAAGTCGAATGATCAAGTCAGGCCTAACGGTGACCCAGATCTACTCGCAATATGTTTCAGCTTCTGATGAATTGCTGCTCACCAAGGAGGAGAACAAACGACTCAATCATTTTATCAACACAATCATAGAGGTGTGTGGTTACATTGTCTTAAAATCATGATCATCACTTTGTGCTTGAACAAACAATAAATAAATTCAGGTAGGATCTTTCTTTAACCAACTATGCCTTCCTATATTTATCAGGACATAGAGGAAAAGGCCCCTTACTTGAAAAAACAAAAGGAAGACTATGCCCGAACACTGCTCCAAGTTGAATCGGCCAAGACGAACATGGACGCCATGCTTGCTGAGCTGCAAAAGGTGACAGATGAGGGTAATGAGGCGAAAAAAACTGCGGCCTTCCATGCTCGTGAGAACTTGCGGCTCAAGGCTGAACTCACGGATGTATCCAAGCAGGTGAGACATTTGGCTCATCAAAGCTCAAATTGAAACAAATATTGTTCGTGAATTTTGAATAAATATCAAATCATAATCTAGTTAAATACGCTAAATGTATGTTAAATAAAAATATTTACACCTTATAAAACAAGAATTGTTATTAAAAATATACTAATGTATTTCAGGCACATAGTGAGATTTACATTGGCCTAAAACCTAATCAATTACTTTCAAGTTTGGTCTGACTCGAGTTTTCAAATAATATCATGTGTCACGTGTCCATGGAAAAAATAGTTGGTTTGTCATATCTCTGCTCACCCTGCTTCTTCTCTCTTCCTTAGTGTATTCTGCCCACAAAGTAATGCTCTTGCTACATCGCATTCTCCAGCCTTCTCATGCACTCTTTTTCATTTTATTGATGATTTTCCCCCCTCTTTCTTCATCTAACTTTTGCCTTCACTAATATTTCTTTCTCACTATTTCAACATTTATTTTTCTCTTTTTGCATTCTTTATTACACTCCCTTGCTTTTCATTTCTGTCTATTATTACCTTTCAATCAATCAATTTCTTTAATTTTCCCATATTCACTTATCTCTTTCTCTTGCTCTCCCTTTAGTCACCAAACTTTTTTTTCTTACACTTCCTTACTTAAACTTTCTTTTGTTTATCTCATTCTTTTTATTCATATCTCTTGTTCTTTCTGTGACTGTTTTTCTTCTTTTACTCTCTCTTTTTCTGTCATTTTTTAAATCCCTTCTCTCTAGTCTCTATATCTGACTTAACCTGCTTCAAGGCTTTGTGGTTTAAGTCACTATTTTCGCAGTAGACTTGACTGCCAATGATGGAGAGATCAAGGTTCAAATCTTGGTCGGGTGAACTGAAGAAGATTTTCCAAAATGGTTTTCTAATCTACCTCCATGCAAATGTGCATACACTTTTTATACATATAACCTTCCTCACCCCTAAAACCATTAGCATAATTAGTACATAAGCGTATAACCCTTATGGCTAGTAAGATGTGGTGCTAATTTATTTTATATATACACACACATAAGATTCAGATATATATATATATATTTCTAAATCTAAAAATATCTCTTGTTATTTTTTGACAATTTTCCCTTATTCTATTTCTATATGGCATTTTAAAATAGCCTTTTCTTTTTCTCTAACTCATATTTTAGGGCTCTGCGAGTACTCATATTCCGAGCTCGTTGCTAAAGCCAAAGATCGAGTTCGGAACTTTTGTAAGCTTGTCATTTTCGAGCTTCCACTTGAGTTACTTAATAATCAATGTTTAAAACGCAATAGTAAGCTTAGTCTATTTAATTGAGATAATATCGGCTTTCCCACTTATAAATCATTCGGTTGCTTAACAAATTGTTTAAAATTAATTTCAATTTTCACATTAATAACATAATAGAGCATTAAATCCACTGTAGACCAGTAAATTTATTCAATATTGTCGTCCATTTTGAATTATACTTGATTGAAATTGTTTACTTGTGTTGCCATGACAAAGTAATGTAAATAAAAATAGCTAAGAAGATTACTAAATGATTAAATGATTCTATTTACTATTTTTACCAGGTCCCTTTCTTAAATAATTATGTTAGATTAAATATTAAGAATATATTATTATACTAAATGTTTTCAAACTTAAGATATTTAAAACTCGTATTAATTAATATGTTTAGCTACAATACTAGTTCTAGTTTAGTAACTTTATAGTTATAGAATTATATTGGTTGACTGGTTTAAATTCAATGTTGATCTTATTTTTTGCATACATATTTTACCAAACCTAATTATATTAAAAAAGCATTTACTATTCCATACTCTTTGCTAGAAATATTTTTAATTTTAAAACCTCAGCATCAACTTTTATAAGTATTAAAAGTTGAAATTGAAGTAAATTTCTCAATAAAATGTCTAACGAAAGCCTGTACAACGCGCAAGTGCAACTGCGCATAAAGGAATGGAAATGGAGCACAATACGTGATAATGTACGATTACACTAAGGAATAATAAATGAAATACGAAACACTTCAAATTTCTCTGTTTATGATTCTTACATTTTCTCATAGGGTAAATTAAGTTACTGAAGCATATTTTAGGGAAATATTGGCTTATTAAAACATCAGTTTTCTTAACTTTTTATCAAGACAGTGTAGAAACACTCTACAATAATGTAAAGTGATAGTGAAGAAGCCAACCTTAAAGGATAGGTAGGCTAAGCCTAGATATAAACAAACAACTTCTCTATTTTCTTTCTACACTTTTACACTTCCCACTTAAAATTTCCACATTTGCACATTGTTTTGAATTTTTAGAAATATTTATTTTTCATATGAAGAGGCATTAATGAAAAAGTAATATTCCTGAAAATTAAAACGTGTGCAATTGTAGAAGTTTGAAGAAGTGGGAAGTGTAAACGTTTTAGAAGACATGAAAAGAGAAGTATGTTGATTCTTATCTAGGCCTCGCCTAACTATCCTTTCAGGTTGGCTTCCTTCACTATCACTTACTTTACATCACTGTACAGTGTTTCCACACTCATGTTATATCCAAGCCATCATGCAATTATCAATTTATTAACTTTTTTGTTATAATTATTGTGGGTGTAATTTTAATGTCCTTAAAGACATGAGTGTGAAACGGTTTTAATTACTTTTTATTAAATTTTTATTCGAGTGTTTTTTTTATTTTTAAATTGTGTTTTATAAGTGTTATTTCTAATTTAAAAACTGATAATTCCATTGTTTCACTTTTAAAAAAAATTACTCTTTATAAAAATGAATGCCATTCATATTTTAAGAATATATGTTTTAATATACTTTAACATTTTAAAATTATAAATATACTCGAACTTGGGAGTTTTTAGAAATACTCAAGCTGACAGACCCCTATCTTGTTTTTAACTACCTTTTACGTTCTCTTTTTTGAATCACTCTTGTTATCTTTTAAATTTTTATTCCTATTAATTGTTTATTTCTTTTAATTTTATTTCCCTTAGTAAATTTTCCACTTTTTATGTATTTTTAAAGCACTTTAGCTTTTTCTGTGCAATTTTTTTTATATCTTATTTATTAATCTAATCCTATTTTTCTGGCTTAACTTTATTCTCTTTAGCTCTTATTCTTTGTTTCATTTACTTAGTTTCTTACTCTTTATTTTGTGTTGTTTCAGGTTTGTTTCCTGCTGAAGGAGGTTGAGCAGGCCAGAGCTGGGTTTGCTGGACTCTCAAGCAATGCAGATGTTGCTGGTGGTGAAGCTAACAGTTCATCTCGTGTGAGTTCACATCAAACATTTTGTTTAATAGATGATAGGAACATTTAGGTTAGTAAAACTATGATCACAAGGTGTCTTATAATAATGTATACTGGAAATAATTTTGAATTTTGAGTCAAATACTGAAAATATTCTAACTAATTGAGGGAAATGTTGTCTACAGCAGTTGGCATAAATATTTTGAGACCCCTGATATTTATAATCTGAACAATGATGATAGTTCTAGTTTGATCACCCCCTGAATACTTCCCTTCGGGTTTGTCTTGTTTGATACTTGGTAGTTGACCTTGTATATAACCTCCAATGGGGATGTTTGTTAGAGGTGCGTGAAGGCTATTTTTTAAATGTGAAGCAAATCTTGAAACTTGAGAAGAAAAGTCAAAGTCGAAGCTACCTAGGATTTTTGTTGTTGTCACTTAACGCTACTTTTAATTTTTAAATTAACTATTTTTCTAGATCTTGTCAGTAACAAGGGCCAGGAAAATGTCCTTATTTTCGACCTAAGGACTGTATTAAAAATTAATGCATACAGGCTTATTGCTAAGCTTAGTAAATTATTTAAAAAGTTTTAATTTTTATTTACATCATGGAGTTTATTATATCATTTTGTAAACTTATGTCACTTAGCCGCTTTTTTTTTATAATAGTAATTATAAATTAAATTCTGTTTTTGTTTCCCACTTTCTGTATTATCCATTTTGAATAATAAAGAAAATGCGTAGAAGCTATGAAAAACTTCTGTCAAAATGCACTTGTAAATTTGTCACAGATAATTCTAAAGATTGGTTATTAAGGACTAAACATTAGACGCGAGCTAGAATGATAGCACAACTAAAGCGCTTTCTCTGCTTCATACCAGCGACCATAGTGTTATTTCTTTATAGGTATTTTTATTTCTTACAAAATTATGTTGGCGATAGTTAATATAATATATTAACATATATTTACCCGCTTTTGATCTCTGCTTATGTTGTGGTAGTTAAATTACTAGTTGGTGTTAAAATTTTGTTTAGTAACAATTTTAAAATGATCAGATATAAAAAATGTAATATTTAGTAAAATAGAATTAAATCGTTTGATAATTTATCGAATATTTATCCTTTCTTCAATTTTTTTTTAATATGCAAAGGTTATTGTAAATGCTAAAGTCGAAGCCAAAGGAGATTAGACCTCCGACTTTAACTTCTCGAAGCTTCACACACCATTAATGTTTGTTTCCCTTGTCAATTCTTAGTCTCTACCCTAACTCTTAGAGGAAGAAATAAATAACAGTTTATTTTGATTACATTAGCATTAGAATGGCACAGTACCCTCTTTCTTGTGATCTTCACTTAAAACCCTCGCTTCTCCTTCAACTCCTAAAAAAACATTGCACAGTTAACAAGCTTGGCTGGTGTGAATACTTTGCAGATCCCCATTGTATTTCTTGTTACCTTTGTGTATAAGTAGAAATGAGTAAACTCTCAGGAAAAACTTTTTTTGAGGATGATTGGTTCGACAGTACAATGTTCACAAATTGGCTGTGGCCCAAAAGAGCGGTTTGTGATAAAACTAAAGGACATTGTTCTTTAAGTAAAACTTAGATATAAGTACCATGGGAGTACCTTCAATTCATTTACATGCCAAGGCAAGGAAGCACATTGACATAGTGAAAGCTATTAGTGGGAGAAAAACCATTCTTTACTGGGTCCTTGTAGCCAATGCAGTGTCATCTGTAGGCCTACATGGTGAAGGTGTACAATCAAGTGCTAATGACTCTAGTTTGAAGCCCCAAACTAAACCTAATTGCTCTATTCAGTGTGTCCTTGACAAAGATGAAGTTCTTTGTGATGAAATATTGCAGTAATGTAGCATATTATAATCAAATGATGACACATTCTTCCGAAATAAGTTTTCCTGTTTGCAATTATCTTTTTAAAGAAATGTTTTACGATAGTAGTATTGCCTAGAATTTCCAAATGCATAAAGATAAACTTGTTTATTTCATTTGGGAAGGTTTTGTTAATTTTTTTAAACGTGAGCTTACAAAAATGCTTAAGCATTGCTCATTTTACTACATTTCATTTGATGCAAGCATAAATATTGTGGCTCAGAAGGTCCAGTTGGATATTGTTCGCTTCTGGAATGAAAATCAAATGTATAAAAGATATTTAACATCTTGCTTTATTGGTCATGAAACATTTCAAGATATATTAAAGAACTTTATATCTGCACTAAAAGAAGAGGATTGTGATATTTAAAGAATGATGGGCCAAATTTATACCTCAAAGTTTTAAATAATCTCACAACTTACTTGAAGGAAAATTCTCCATAAGATCCTGAGTTGATGGAATTTAGAACTTGTACTTTACCCATGGGGCTTAGAAAACTGCACAAGCTAACACTATTTGGGCTATTAACCAATTTTTGCGGTCACTATATTAATTATTTAAAGAGTTTTCCACAAGACATGCAGATGACAAAAGATTTACAGTATCATCTCTTTTCACCAATAAAGTTTCATTCTATTAGATGGGTAGATAACTTAAAGGTGTGAGGGAGCAATGTCTATGCTATTCTATTCAAAAATGTATGTTTATTCTTACAAGGGGTGTGCGAAGACCACTTTTTAAATACGAAGCATAGTCAAAGTAAAGCTTGAAACTTGCAAAGAAAAGTCAAAGTTGAAGGCCTATATTAATAATTAATGCGCACAGGCTTGCTTACTGATAAGCTTAGTAAATCATCAATAAAGTTTTAATATTTAATTACATCGTAGAGTTGGTAAAATTATTTTGCAAACTTTACATATGCATGTCTCTTTATCTGCAGTTCTATGTTAATAATTGTAAATTCAATTCTATTTTCATTTCCCACTTACTGTATCAGATATTTTGAATAATAAAGAAAACGCGAAGAAGCTATGAAGACTTCTGTCACATGTAAATTTGTCACGGATAATTCCAAAGAGATGGAATATTATGGACTAAGCATTAGATGCAAGTTGGTATGATAGCACAACTAAAGCAATTTATCTGCTTCATACCAGTGACCACGGTGTTATTTCTTTATAATATACATATTATGTATTTTTATTTTTTCACAAAATTAGGTTGGCGATAGTGAATATAATATATTAACATTTACTTACCTTCTTTTGGTCTATGCTTACGTTATGGTAGTTAAATTACTAGTCAGTGTTAAAATTCTGTTTAGTAATGGTTTTAAAAATTATCAAATATTGAAATATGTAATATTTAGTAAAAAAATTAAATTGTTTAATAATTCATTTAAGATTTATCCTTCCTTTGAATTTTTTTTTAATATGCGAAGGTTATTGTAGATGTCAAAATCAAAGCTGAAAGAGATTTGACCTTCAACTTTGACTTTTCAAAGCTTCACACACCATTAATTCTTATAACAAGAATCCTATCACATCTGATAATTTTCTAAAATAAAGCAACTTTGTGAAGGATGACCTTTCGACAAAACAGTTGGGCTTCATGCTGTCGATTTCACTAGACTTAGATAAATTTCTCATTGATTAACAGACAGAGCATTCAACCTCTATTGCACTATATATGTATTACTTTAGCACTTGAGGAACAGAATTATAAAATGTGAAGTAAATAATTCAGCAAATACTTCCAAAAGATTGCTATCCATTGAGTTGAAGGAATAGTCCAACATGAAAACACTTCCTCCACTAGCTATTTTGGGTTTACAACATCAGCAGCTTTGAAAGGCATCAAAGACAGTTCAAGGTGACTGTCAAAAATTCCTAGTTGATCTCTGCAACAAACTTTTACATACGTGTCCTCTCTCCTACAAAATTATCAAAGGTACCAGTTGTCTCTCTTCTATAGCCTTGATCACTACATCTCTTAGAACCCATAGGATAACTTCAGCATTAGAAGTCTTATCAGACAAGAAACAACTGTCTAGCGTGCAAGCCTATGGTTTAAAACAGACTACTTGGATTTTATATCAAAGCAAGTGTGTATGTTTGTTTGTGTGTACATACTCCTTACTCTCATTATAACTCCTCTTTCCACCAGCCTCCTCCATAGCTTTCTAGACTTGATTTATATCCACGTTATCATATGTCCTCTCCACATCCATAAATACCATTACTACATCCTTCCAAGATTCATTCCTTCTCTCGATCAGCTGTCATATAGCGAAGATCAAGTCTGTTGTAGACCTCTCTTCCCTAAATCCATGCGGTTCTTCTCTCCACTTTCCTTTCATTTTCTTTCTAATTCTCTTTCCCAGTATTTTATCATATATTTTGGTACAATGGCACATCTATGCTATTCCCATATAATTCATACACCTCTTCCTGTCTTTTTTCTCAAAAATCGGTGATATAATTCCCTTCTTCCAGTCATCTGGTACCTTATTTCCTTCGATATCAATCTCAGTACCCTGTATGACCCTTGTATTCCTGATTGTCTTGTAGCTCTCATTATTTCCATACCCGGCGCTTTTCCTTGTTTCATCCTTTTTAATGCATTCCCCGCCTCTTTCCATTTGGGACCCATTTTATTATCTTATGCTAGTTCTTCATGCTCCTCTGCTTCACCCGCATCCCTTTCTCTTCTGTGTTAAATAACTTCTCAAAGTATGCCATATATATATCCTTTTCATCTTATCCTGTCTTCATCATTCTTCCTTATTTTCCCATCATTCTAACACATTCTCTTTTCTCTCTCTCTTGTTTATTACCTAGCTACAACAGGCATAGCAAGCCTGTAGTGGAAAATATGACTTGAATAAAACACTGACCCAAACCACGGGCTGGAAACAATGATGGATGTTTCTTGCCTGGCTGGCTTCTTACTTCCTTCCATATCCATTTCCAGCATCTCTTTCAATTTTTGCATCCAATCCTTACCGGCTTCCCATACCACACACTTCTTCTCCTTCCTATATTATTCATCTCCCTTATTTTGCTCATTAACTTAAAAAATGTTTATATAATAGAAATTGGTCAGTAGCCTAGATTGATATAAAATATAAAAATGGATTTATTTTAACAACTCTTTCTATACTCATTGGTCATAAGTCCTGCTCGAGATTTATCTTTCATTAAGTGTTTTCAAGTTTATCAAACTAAAAGTGAATTTTAAAACGGTTTTGTTGTTTGCGTGTTGATCACTAGTGTTATTTGGTAACAATGCTAATTTGTTATTAAAAAGTCATTTGTTTAAGTTTTTTATTGAGCTGTCAAACTCTAATCTTTGATACCCTCGATTCTTACTGGTAACTTAATAATCAAGAATCAATCTTAACATTACGATTCTCGCCACTTCGATTCTTAGCTCTCAATAAAACTGGCAACTAAACAAAACGGCAACATTCAGAATAGGTAATAATCGATTATCTCTCATATTAGTTTAGTTGCCGTTTCACTTAAATGCTAGCAAATTGTAAATATGCCGTTTGGCCCCAAATATAATACGAACCTATAATTCATTCATGACCTAAGTTTACTTGGATGACAGCTTAAAAAGTTAGTAGAAATACTCCCTTATATAGTCCATTGCCAACAGATGACAGCTATCACTTTGGATCACTGTAATGAAAACAGATGGTAATATATGAATGTAATAGTTAACCACAGTAATTTTGACCAATATTATTTATATATTTATTTGAGGTCGGACACAAAGTTTATTTATCATTTTATTCCACTAAAATAAATTTATTATTCACAGCACTTCCACAAAATGTCCAACAAAAATAGCTTCTAAATGGCGACTGTTGAATTTAAACCATGTGGTTGAACATGACGGAAACAAGTTTATTTTTACAATGAATCACCCACGCAGAAGATGCAAATATTTTATTCTGTTAATAATTTGAAATACATAAAAATATTCATAAAATAATTTATTATATCTATAAAAAAGACAAGTATTTTCTCTTTTCCAAGTAAATATGATGCCTGTATTAAAAGGTATTGATGTACGCACTATATTACTCATAAGACATAGTTAATAATGTTTCAAAATGAAGAATAAGTACTTTTAATGATGTGTAAAGTATTGTTTCAAGTTAGATAAAAGGAAATTATTAAAAGTAATGAAATATTATGAAAAAACTTTTAAGTTATTTTAAATGTAAAATATAAGAGGTAATTAAAAAAACTTAACATATATAACAAAATAGTGATCCTTTCCAAGTGTTGGCAACTGAAAACCTAAACATATGATTTTTGAACTGTCATTCAGGTAAAAACCTCTCATAAACAGACTCTAACATTAATTTGAGGTGTTTTGTATGAAAAATAAACGTTGTCGAATATAATAGGACCTGACATGAGAGTAACAAGAGGTAAAAGTATAAACTTAATAACTTTGACAAACTTTTTTTAAAGCAAAAGTCAAGTGAGACTGTCAGAATACATGAATTGATTTTAAACAAATAATTTATATATAATAAGTAGATTGGATAGCAATTTTCATTTATATTGATATATCACAACATGTTATATCGAGAGTTACGATATTTTGATCAGATTAAGATGGCCGCTTTCTTGTTATTGTGTTCTTTGTCACCCAATTTTTAATGTCCTATTTAGCTCCTTGAATAAGACAAGTTTAATAAAAATAAAGTAAAAAATGTTATATTTATTTTAATTCAATAGATTTAAAGTGTAGTATGATATATCATTGTCAAAACACTTCATCACTAACTTCTGGAGAGCTAACGTACGTAGGATCAGCTATGGCGGACAACTTTATATTTTTGTAACGTGTGAAATGTGTTCCTCTTTATGTTATAAAATCCGCACTTCATTGTATTAATTTCAAGTTTATATGAATTCTCTGGTTTTGATTTTCAATTTTGAAGACTTTAGTGTGTTTAAAAATATCCAAGATTGTGAGATTAAAGTTTTAAGCTACCATGTGTTGATTGAAATGGCAGAGTCCAAGTTTCGCGTTGAGGGGGGAATAAGGTATCAGGTGCGCTAAATTTTCTGTATAATAACAATTATTATTAAATATTGAAAAAATAGTTTTTGACTTTTTTTACAGAGCTAATCTTTTTTATTTTCAAGTAACCGTACGTAAGTATTTTAAGCTGCTACCAGTACAGTACTTAAATTTTCTTTCAGATATTATTAATTCAAAACTATGCATGTTCCTTTAACGATCCAATTCGGTGAATTGAATAGATTTGGGTTCTCAATAACTGTTTATTATAACTTTTTTATTTTTTATTATTTACAAATGTCTGATTCAATGAGGTTTCACTTGTAGGTAATAATAAATGTTTATTATAATTTAGTTCCTAATTATTTTGATTATTTGATTTAATGCTTAGTAAATTTGATAACTTTTTTTTTAATTGATTTTTTTTGTTAAAAATAGATATTTTTTTGCATTTCTATTAACTTTTTTTATTTTTTGTTATGTTATGAAGTTGAATACGTACATATGTTTTATATGACGTTGGATGCTTGAAAAAATAATGAAAAAAAAGTTTAAGAATTGGAATCAAGAAAAACAGGTATCTTGAAATCTCTTAAGTTTTTATATTCCCTTATTTCAGATAATATCTGAGAAACTTGTGACATTTGGGAACATTGAAGAGCTACTCCTAAACAACCAGAAGCTACTGGCCTTGGTGAGAGAACTAACCAGCAAGAAGGAGGATGAGGAGAAGGAAAAGGATGACCTTGATCCCCAGGAACTTAAGGTTACAAAAGTTTCTTAAATTAGCTCTCCTAACACCACCACATATATTTCAAAACAAATAACAAAAACCATGTGATTGTGTTTTAATATAATAGTTCTAGGGGTGGCCTGGATCCTGAACGCTTGGGAAAATGTCTGGAACTTATTTATCCATTCCTGATAGTCAAGTGGGAAATAAATTTTGCTTAATGTTCCAGCAGGTAACACTGGCTCAATCTCTATTTGAGACAGTCACCATCTTTGTTCTGTAGCAAATTTGGAAGAAGAAGAGGGTATTTTACTGACTGTGGTTATAGAAACAATTTGGGAATCTGTAAGTCAATGTGCGCTGTCTATCAACAGCTATTTGTCAGGATCAGCAAGCGAGAGATAAGGAGGGAGGCCATGGTTGCCACGCACCTGGAAAACCGGGAAAAGACAGGGAATTTGTTTGTGTTTGGAAAACACAGGGATTTTCACCAAAAAGCGAGTTTACTGGAATTTGGGCAATACAGTGCTTGCAAGCTTAAAATAGTACGAACAATATAGACTAAAATTTGTAACGGGAGAATTGAGCAGTCTATTTGGAACACGTCTCATTTATGATGACTGTGCTTACCAGCACCTCATCAGCTTGAGATAAGTCCTGAGTGAAATTGAGACGACTCGTTTTCGTTCGGCAAATGCTATGCCTTTTCGGCTGAATCGAATCATTCGATTCTTTGAAAAATAATCGAATGAATTTGAGAAGTAGTAAAGAGCCGGTAATAATCGGATATTTACTTCTTCTAAAAGTAGTTACTAGTTGCTCGTTTTGCTTTGTGATACTATTCTCTTTACCCTGCTGTCGAATCTCCCAACACGCATTCCTTTGCGTTTGCAGCTTATCATCACATTTTTCAAATACGTAACTTGCAATTAATATAAAAACTATTGTGTACGATTAATAATTAAATAAGGAACATACGTTTCCCTTTGTGTTTAAAAGAGTTTAAATAATTTACCCTTTAATATTTCCTAAACACAACAAAAATATATAAGCTTACAATCGTAGAATTATTTCAGTGAATAAAATTATAATACAATCTGAATATTACGGTCGGGCAATGTTTTATTAAATACATAAAAAGTATATACTTATCTACTTAATAAATTTAAGACGTTAAAAAAATTTATCTCTCAAACCATTTTTGCTATATGCGATTAGTTAGTTAGGTAAAATTTTAAGGAAATAAAAAAAAACAATCTACGTCGTAATGTAGCAAAATAATCAAATCATTTTGTAATTTTCATTCAAATTATTTTTGGCTGTTATTCGATTGTAAGCTGTACAATCACTTAAACTTTGTATTAAATTAACCTTAGAATCATTCGAATGTGTAAGGTCGATTATTGTGTAGCAATGGGGAATATTGATTGAAAATGAACCCAATAGAAATGAAGACCTGTATAGAGATAGCCTGGAAACATTTATAAACAAAAGGTCGATTTTCCTCTGCACTTTTGGCAAGGGTGGGGTAAGGGAATGAATTGGCCAGCTCGCGTCAAGTAGGCTACTTTTTTCATTCAAATGTTCTTCTCATTCAAATGATTTTGAACGAGTCGAATGAATCAATTATTTAGAATAATCAAATGAATTCATTCTATTCATCCGATTCTACCCATCACTAGCTGCCAGTCGAATGAATTCATTCTTTGGAATTTAGTGTGTCAAACTTATTTGTCTTGTTTAAAAAAGATTACTTCCCTTGAAAGAGGTAAGTATACCAGATTGTTTTAGTAGCGTGATGTTTTAAGACTGTACCCCTACCTATCTTACAATTTTGGCTATTTATAATTTTTTAGAAATTGCCAAGGTGTCAATATTGTCTGTTTTTATCTTTATGGGTGTTAACATTTTTACTATAGTAATCTCTCGATTTAGCGGGTTGCTGCCATGGCCACGATAACAAAATGGAGTATTCTGTAAAGTGAAAAGTTTATGAAAATTGTTAGTTTTATTTATGAAAGAACAATAAACAATTAAAGAACAAAGAGCACATGCTCGCCACTTGAGATAAACAGCGGAACTAACAAAGACGTTGCGTAAGACGCTTTGGTGACGTCATCAGAGAAGTGGCTTCATAAATCTAAAAGTATAATAGTTACTAAACCCGTGTTTGCTGTTACAGGCCTAGTTAAGAGAATGTTCATTTATTATACACAACACCCCCTCTCAAACACATGTTAACTTTATTAATGTCTATCACACCAAGTCCTTGTATGCACTGATGATGGCTTGGTCCGAACAGTCCTTTCGTGAGCACATCAGCTACCATCTTGTTTGTTGGAATGTATTTCACATTGATTTCGCCTCGTTCAAAAACTTCACGCACATAGTGATGCCGAATGTCAATGTGTTTGGTACGAGAGTGGTACACAGGATTATGCATGAGCTTTTCTGCTCCTTGATTGTCACAATAAACAAGAGTTGGCATTGCATTAACACTCAAGAACCCGATTTCTTTTAACAGGTTTCGTAAGTAAACTGTCTCTTTTGCTGCATCCGTAAGAGCCATGTACTCTGCTTCAGTGCTTGAAAGAGCCACGGTGGATTGTTTTCTCGCCTCCCATGTCACGGCAGAGCCTGCCACTTGAAAGGCGTAGCCTGTGTATGATCTTCTGTCATCAAGGGCTCCTCCCCAATCTGCATCCACGTATCCAATCAGTTCAGCACCAGATCTCTTGTAGACTAGTCCATGGTTGCTCGTACCTTTCAAGTATCGCAAGACGCGCTTCGCTGCAACCCAGTGTCCTTTTCCGGGGTTTAGGTTGTACTGGCTCAAAGAGCTCACCGCATACGCAATGTCTGGTCGTGTAGATACTGCGAGGTACATCAGAGAACCGATGAGTTGCTGGTACGGAACTTCGCTCATTTCCTCTGCCTCCTCCTCCGTAGATGGCTCCATGGCTTTGGATAATTTGCTGTTTCCATCTAATGGGGTATTTACCGGTTTGCAGTCTTGCATTCCGAATTTTTTGAGAACATCTTCTATGTACGATTTCTGTGACATAGTGACCAACTTTGAATTTTCATCTTGTTTGAATTCAATTCCAAGACAGTAGTGCAGCTTTCCTAAGTCTTTCATTTGGAAGTTTTGAGACAAATCGTCTCTCAATCTTGTGTAGGCTTCTTTACTGTTTGTAGCTATGATCAAATCATCTACATAAACAACCACGATAAGAGTCACACAACCATCATTCATGTGGTACACACACTTGTCACAATCTAATTGTTTGAGTCCAAAAATTTCTAGTCTCTCGTGCAACTTTTTGAACCACTGTCGGCCCGACTGCTTTAGGCCATATATGGACTTTTCGAGTGAACAAACCAGACGCTCCATTCCAGGGGTAATGAAACCGTCCGCCTGTTCCATATAGATCTGTTCGTCAAGATCTCCATTTATGTAGGCCATTACAACATCAAGCTGATACAAAGTAAGGCCTAACTCAGCTGCTAGGGCAGCAACTAGTCTTATTGAGCTAAGTCTCGCAACAGGTGAAAATGTTTCATGGAAATCAATCCCTGGGCGTTGGTTATAGCCCTTCGCTACCAACCGAGCTTTCCGGCGTTCGACATTACCGTCTGGCCCATACTTTGTTCTGAGTACCCACCGACAACCAATGACAGCTTTATCTTTTGGGCGTGGTTTCAATGTCCAGGCCTTGCTGTGTGTCAGAGCGTTGAACTCAGCTTCCATCGATTTCTGCCACTCAGCTGCATAAGGTCCTTCTAAGGCTTCTTGTACAGATGGATTTACTGCCTCTTCATACATCAAGCTCGCACTTTCAGGTTTTGGCGTAACCAGATTAAAATGTTTTGCTGGTCGTCCCGGCTTTCCGGTTTTAATCAATTTAGGTCGACCAGGCCCCCTCTTATTCTCAATCACTGTGCAGTCTTTGCTTAAATTTTCTGATTTGAGGTCATTCTCATTGACTTCAATAGGCCTATCAGGATCAATGGGATCACTTTCTTGAACTTTATCTACATGTCCATCAGCATTAGAAATAGGGTCTTTCACACTGTTATCAACATATAAGTAAGAAGGTTCAAAGTTCGCACACTCCTTTTGTTCATCCGAAACTTTGACAGTTTCAAAATTTTCCAAAAATTTTACATCTCGGCTTCTCAATATTTTTTGTTTTTCTGGGTCCCAAATTCGATACGCTTTCGATTCAGTAGAGTAACCCACAAAAATACCTGCCTTGGATCTTGGGTCAAACTTTCCTTTATTTGGGGCCTTATTCAGCATATATGCCTTGCAACCAAACATCTTGAAATGTCCTATGTTTGGTTTTAGCCCGAACCAAATTTCATAAGGGGTTTGTTCTTCCAGCTGTTTTGATGGACATCTGTTTCTGATGTAAGCAGCTGTGGCAATCGCTTCGGCCCAAAAACTTGTTGGTAAGCCAGACTCCAACAGCATACATCTTGCCATCCCCACCAGCGTGAGATTCATGCGTTCAGCTTTGCCGTTCTGTTCTGGAGTTTCTGCTACGGTATGTTCTCTTCTTATCCCTGCGATGCGCATTTCTTCTGTGAACTCTTTTCCGCAGTACTCCAGGCCATTGTCTGTCCGCAAAGTTTTGATTTTCTTTTCGTGACGGTTTTCCGCTAATGCTTTGAATGTTTCAAAAGCCTTTTTCACGTCACTTTTATGTTTTAGAAAATGAACTTCTACCCAGTTAGATTTATCATCGATAAACGTTGCAAAATAAGAAGCATCACCATGAGATTTCACTCTCATTGGGCCACAAACATCTGAGTGCACTAATTCAAGTAATTTTTCACTCTTCGACTCAGACCTTTTTGGAAAAGGCGTAGCAACTTGCTTTCCTAAGATACAGGTTTCACATGTTGAAAATGTTTCTGATTTCTTAAAATTCATACCGCTAACCATGTCTTTCTGAACGAGTTTCTGCAAGTCATACGCATTTAAATGTCCGTATCTTCTGTGCCACTTTTCAAGTTCACTAAGATTGCCTGCCTTACTCACGTTAGCTACATGTGTCGAACTCTCACTTTGCATGTAAGGTTCGATAAAATACAAATTTCCACGTTTACGAGCAGTTAACAACACTTCACCATTTTCGACAATTTCAGCATCATTTGCATTAAAACACACGCTTCGCCCTTTTTCAACAGTTTTTGAAATTGAAAATAAATTTGTCTTAAGTGTGGGTACAAAAAGAGTGTTTTCTAACCTCACTTTTACAAATTGGCCCTTTTTATTTGAAACATTCATTACTGCAGTTCCAATGCCTTCAATGTCAGTTGTTCTGTCATCCGCTAACCTAACCTTCTGACTTATGGTTGGCGTGAGTTCCAAAAAACTATTCTTGTCGCGGCACATGTGTGTTGTTGCTCCACTGTCAACACACCACACGTCATCTCTTCTCGTTAACTTCGCACAGAGAGCGCTCACTGAAGATGATGTCAATGTCACGATCTCTTCTGCTACTGCATGGGTTTGCTCTGATGCCATCGAAACTTGCTTTTCATTCGCCATTTTTGTCCAGCAATCGGCTGCCTTGTGTCCCGATTTTTTACAATAGTTACACTTATATAACCGTTTTGATGCTTTAAAATTCCTATTTTGATTTTGCACACCACTTTGACCTTGGATCTGAAAAACTTTATTATTTTGATTTGTAGGTAGGCCTACACAGTTTTTATCCGGAGGTTTGTTTTTATTTAGACTTCGCCCTATGGAAGATTTTACATAGAAAGCGCCCGCACCATTTAAGTCTGCTTTCTTGTCCTGTCTTGCACTGAATTCTTCTAGAAGTTTTACTTTCAAAGACTCTGTGTCCGGTAGTTCATCTCTAGCTTCGATTGCACAACGAAAATTATCGTAGCTATCTGGCACACTGTATAATAACACGATGGTTAATAATTCTTCAGAAATGCGAATATCCATTTCATTGAGTTTGTCAACTGTGTTGAGAAAATTCGTGAGATGATCCGCCATGTTTTCTCCCTCTTGCATTTTTGTGAACAAGAGTTTTTTCAAAAGGGTAGCTTTTCTTGCAGGCCCTCTAGACTGGTAAACTAGTTCTAGTTTTTGCCAAACGTCTTGCGATGTTTCACAATGTCTTATGTGACAAAGTTCTGTAGGACTCACAGCTAAAATAATATCAGCTTTAGCTTTACGGTCAGCTTTGTCCCACGTGGCCGCGTGTCTAGCGGTATCAGCAATTGCTTCCACGTCAGTACCTACAGCCGCTTTAGGCCTAGGATTGGTTCCATCAACGTATTCCCAGTGGTCGTTCTTAATTAAAATTGCTTCCATTTGTTGTCTCCATGTATCATAGTTTTCCTTTCCCAGCTTTTCTATATGCGTCGAGAATCCGGACATCTTGAATGAATGGATGTGATTTCAGGCGTCACTAACGATACTTATATTTATGTTACCGCATTTCCACTGCCCTATCACGTTAACAAAACAAATAGTTAATGTTTATCTTCTTCCAAACCGGCAATACAGCACCCTGGACCCATAACCTGTTAGTTTTATTTATGAAAGAACAATAAACAATTAAAGAACAAAGAGCACATGCTCGCCACTCAAGATAAACAGCAGAACTAACAAAGATGTAAGCCGCTTTGGTGACGTCATCAGAGAAGTGGCTTCATAAATCTAAAAGTAGAATAGTTACTAAACCCGTGTTTGCTGTTACAGGCCTAGTTAAGAGAATGTTCATTTATTATACACAACAAAAATATTACCTCCAGCCTGCTAGTCTGTTGTAAAAATGACCGATTGTGTTTGTGTCTGCACATAGCTACCCTACCTCACCCTGTGAAATGGACTAGCCCACTACTACCACTCTTCTCTCCAAGGTCACAGTTTTTTTCCCTCATCCCTCTCTCCAGTCCAGTGCAGTGTTAGGGAAATGCAATACTGGTAAAATATCATTATTTGAGTATGAAAAAAATGAATGAGAAGTAAATCAATATTTACCAGTATTGATACTTTCATTTAGCGACAGAAAAATAAAGGCAATAATAAGAAAAGATGAATAAATTTAATAAATGATGGGAAAAATAAAGGAAGTAAAAGGAGAAAAGTATGTAAATTAAAATCTTTCGACACTGGGTAAAAAGTACTGATATTAATAAAATATCAGAATGTTGGTATTGATACTGATATAGCATCATCCCTAGTGCTAGTTTAGCGTCTCGTAAAATTGTAAGATATTAAAACCATCTCAAACTCAAAACTTTATATCTAGATATGACCATACTTAAGGCCTTTTTTTTATTTTGACCCTAGCCCTCAAATTAAGTGTAGTTTACTAATAAGTAATTTTTTTGAATTCCATATTTTTCGAAAATGGCTCAAGCGATTTTTATTAAATTTAATAAATATACATGGACTAATAGACCTCCCAATTAACACCATATATCTGTTTTTTTCGGTAAAAAATCGTTAAGGGCTGGTTTACTGATGATTGATTTTTTTCAAAAGCTTGAAATATTTTAAAACAAGCTTTAACAATTTGGTTATATCTATTACAATATGGTAGGGATGAGGATGGCAGTTTATTAGAGGAAATGCACCTGAATCTGCGAGGAAAATCACGTGTTAATTTTATTATTGTAGATTATTATTCATGATTTGTGTGGGCTACTTAGTCTATATAGAGCTTAACTATTCATATTATGCTATTGATGTGTGGTCATAAGAAGACCGTAGAAACAAGACATGTGATTAATTGCACATCCCATGCGTAGCAACAAAGGAGAATTGCAAAGTTGTTTTGAATTGGCTATCTACCACTGCAACTTTTATTTCTTTGTTCACGGTAATGTCAAAGATACCAATAATTTTATTTGAGAAGTGAATGCATGCCCAGTTTTTTGGAACGTTTATTGATAGCATAAAAAATACTAGGTACAACACACTAGACAGGCCTGCTGAGGATGGGGAGATCAGGGTCAAATTCTGGTCAAATGTACTTAGGGTATTTTTCCTAAATAGTTTTCCACTCTCCTTCCATGCAAATATGGTTGGTTTACCTCTAAAATGCTTCCTTCCTCCTCCCTAACCCATTAGAGTAATTATCAATATCACACATGCATATATCCTGAACAGGTCTGAACAGGCCTAAGCTGCGGTGATTTAAATAAAAACAAGGAAGTGGAGGTTTGAATATATGCCCACTGCACTGAAGGGCTAATTTATAAATGTGGTTTTTCACCACTGGTTTTTCATTTTCACCTTCATGCTAATGTGGGTGCACTTATTCAACAAATTATTTTCTCTTTAAATTAAGTCTATTTAAGCTTAGTAATAATAATAACAATAATAATAATTCAAATAATGCCGCTTCTTCCTCTTTTAAAGAAGATAGCTAATGTAATGCAGTGTTTTTCAAACCACGGGTCGTGACTAGATTGCAAGATAATCATGGGTTTGATACCGAGTTGTGGGTAATACCCTCAAAGTTATTAGTTTTGTGCAATTTTTTTAAATTTCAGTAGAGATGAAAAACACAAACGTAATTAAATACACTTAAGAGAATTATATAAATTTGCATTCATTATAGGCCTATGTAGATACCATATTTAATAACATTAAATATATATATATATATATATTTAATAACATTAAATATATATATAAATTATTTCTTATTTTGCATTTTGTTTAAAGAGTGCATTGGAGTAATAAAATATCAGGACTAGAACAAAAGTATTTACACAAATCAATATTATGTACTAAAATACAATGTAAAAATTAGTTAGTAAAATTAATAATCATTTTAACTTAGTATGCGAATAAACCCAGCCAGTCAACAGCCGCCATAGGCGTTGGATTTCACTTTTTATTAGAATATTTCTATAACCTACATCGATCAATCGGAATAGTAGAAAATGTAATATTTTCACTAAATTAGTATGTCATTTACTATTACTAGCCGTATATGAGACCATATGACAAGGCTTATGACACAATATTCACATTATAAAAAAGTATATAAAATCTTATGGAAATTATTTATATACAGATATTTAATATTGTAGCTATTTGTATTTTCTGATTATTATTAAAGGTGGGTTTAGTAAATTTTTATATTTTTAAAATGGGTTCTTTGAGTTACTCTTCTTTCCAGGTTTCACAGTTCCGGCATGTCTCTGTCCAAGTATAACAAATCAAAATTCATTCCAGCTTGTCTCGATGATGAGTGTTTTTTTGGGCTCAAGAGATTAAGATTAATCCGCATTCTGCTCTGTTTGCAAAAAGACGTTTAGCCTTAGCAATATGGGCAAACACGGTGACCTGGTGGTCTAGGGGTAAGGTGTCAGACTTCTATGCTGGCGGCCGGGGTTCAATCCTCGGTCCCGGCAAAGATTTATCTGATTACCAAACCCTTCCTTCACCTCTGACAAGACATCTTGTGAATGTGGGGAATGCCAGGCCTCCACCGTGGTTCGGATTCCACGTTAAACTGTAGGTCCTCCATTTCATCTCACAATCACCCTACCATTACACATTAGCGTAAGTGCGTAT
>CABEEJ010001944.1:28728-48216 GCA_901482245.1 Timema douglasi
TTTTTTTTTTTTGTGAATTCCTAAGCATACTTTAATAAAATAAACTATAAATGGTGTCATAGTTGTCAATTTGATAAAATAATCTTGTCTTCTTACTTAACTATTAGTTCTTAAAAACATTATTATTCCTTTGTATAAGTGAGATAACTAACTATATTATATCTTGTCTATTCTATGTTTAACGTTTGTGTATCTTGACAGCTGCTGAAGTTTATATTATCTTAGGCAATGCTATGAAACGTGTGTTACTGTTGCATTATTACTTGAAAAAATTTCATGTCGTTGCAACAATACAAGGTAAAGATATAATTATGCTGGTATAAATTGAAAAAATAGCTTGTTTATTCTAAGTTTATGTATGTTATCTTGTTAAAACTTAGTCATTGGTATATATACAATAATCAAGATTGGCCATTAAAAACCCATCAA
Organism: Timema douglasi; assembly: GCA_901482245.1. Lineage (NCBI taxonomy): Eukaryota > Metazoa > Arthropoda > Insecta > Phasmatodea > Timematidae > Timema > Timema douglasi. Next base: position 29,158 of record CABEEJ010001944.1, read on the forward strand.
ACTATACATCTTGTTATTTCTATGTTAAACTTTTGTATATCTTGAGAACTTCTGAAGTTTGTATTCTTTTAGCTAATGTTATAAAACTGTTATCTTGGTAAAGTTTACTCCTTAGTACATATGCAATAATTAAGATTGGTTAACATGTTTTTTAAACAAAGTAATACATTCTTACCCGCCTCGGTGGCGTAGTTGGCTAACGCGCGAGTCGTGTTGAGCTCGACCGCCGAGGATGGGGAGATCGAGGTTCGAATCTCATTCGGGTGAACTGGGGGTGGTTTTTCCTAAATGATTTTCCACTCTCCCTCCACGCAAATGCGGGTTCACTTCCTATAATTCAACCTTCCCAATCCATTAGCGTAATTAGTACTTAACGCATATAACCCGAACGGGTTAGTAATAAAAATAATACATTCTTATAAAAAAATAGATACCATATTTAAACTCAAAATTGTATTTTTGGTATTTCAACTTTTTTTTCATTCCATGTAGGGTAGACAGAAAATATAACCAATTTTTCCTTCTAGAAAATTTGTCATTCATTTCTCATCCTTTTTCCAAATAATTCTTAAACGTGTGTTTCTTCTGCACAATAAAACATGCTTCTAATGACAAATTACCACTCTTCATTTCTAAAATTTTCTTTAAAGCAAAATTAAATGTCTCTATAATTATATATATAATATCTATTAGGTGTCTGGAAAAATGAAAATTTTCTCTGGAAAACCTGGAAAAAACAGGGAATTTGGTAATAAGAAAATAGTGGCAACCCTGGAGGCAGGCAGCAAGGGTGTCAGCAGAGTGACACATAAGAAAAATCTGAGAACATACTTATTGGACTTACACAATATTGGTAGATATGGGTTTTCCAATATAATTTACCAGTATTTAGGAAAAAAGAGAAAGGGAGGTAGAGAAATAGAAAAATAGGTATTTTAAGGTTTTCATTTGTACAATAGGAACTAACCACCAAAATAATAGGCACTATAAAATTCTAATTTTCTTCACTCTCTCATAAAATAAATGTATACCTCAAAAGCCTACATTTAAAAATATAGGGATAGAAAAGGCATTTAGGGCACAATCCACCCCCTAGATATGACTAATACTATTGTAAACATACTCATCAGATCACAGATAAATTATATTAGACCAACCATGTTGGCCATTGCCGGTATATTTATTCTTAGTAGCTTGGAGTTATATAAATGGATAAAACATGATCAAGAAAAAAATTAAATGTTTGTCTGGAAATCCTGGAAAAGTAGGAACATTCGAAAAGGTAATTCCTGTAGCCACCCTGTAATACTATTATCGCATCAAACTCATAATTTTTTTACCCAAGCTGTCTTTTTGGTAAAGATGTCAAACTCATTTCCTCGATGCCATAACTTGATTCTTAATGGTATGGAAAGAATCTGGAATCTATCTTAACTCCTACAGTCGATACTTTAATTATTAGCTCTCAAATCTCAATAAATCAAAGTTCTGTCATATAAACTAAACAGCAGTATTGATAATTGGGTTAAGTTCTCATTTTGACCATTATTAGTTATTTGTCCATTTCACTAAATACTGACAAATATTACATTTACACAACATGACCTGACCTTTGTGTTCTATCTGAAGTATATATCTACATACACACTACACTTTTGAGGTTTTCCCCAACTACATTATGGTACACTATATGAATAAATAATATATTTTTATTATGATCAAGGCTGGATGTATGTAAAAGGATTTATTTAAATTGATACATATTGAGGAATTGAAAATTGAAAAATAAGTTCAAACTATAGACCAGGAATCGAGACTAGGAATTGTGAAATGTCAATTTGTTGGTGCTATTGCAGGAGAGACTAGAGTTTTATGTGGTCCAGTTTGAGGAGATGAAAGCTACAATGCACAACTACGAGAAGATGCTGGAGGCATTGAAACGACAGAGGAACATGTACCGCAATTTGTACCAGAATCGGTCTAATTCTGATGACATTGAGGACCCTATGGAAACATCGCCCACCAAGACCATCTCTTTGCCGAACAGCCCCCACCCGGCCCCTGACAGCCAGATTGATGAGGTAACAAATACAAATTCCTTACTTGTACAACAATTTTTATCCAGTAGAGAGTCAAAACCAACATACATTTATTGTAGGCTTGGGCAGAATTCTGAACTATGGGAAATTATATGTTCTCGAAACTCTGTCGGGAAAAGTTATTTCCCGGGATTTTTCAGAAAAAAATTTATACAAAAAGGTTTAAATAAAAAGAATGAGTTACCAATGTCACATTTGTATTTAATGTTTATAAGAATATTATTAATTTTTTATAATTTAAACTAACCTTATGTTTCATTAAGAAGCCTGAAAGACTAGTCGGTTTTATTTCACAACTTCATGATTAACACAACTGAACATTATCATAGATAATAACAGTTCGATAAACTAATATTTTTGGAGTCCAGAGGTTTAGTAATAAAATCATCATAGGTACGATAACCAGGCATACTGGCTCAGTTGAAAAATGTTTTTGGTACTCTTATGTACAAAACTGTTGCTCACTTATATTTTACAATTCAGATTAGTTTGAATATCTTGATGTTTTACTGTATAACCAAGTTATTAAAATTCACACCATACATCTTTTATCCAAGAACTTTTGTAGTCAATCTTAAAATCCATGTTAAGAATTTACATTGATGTAAAAAACTAGCAAAGTACCTAAATTAGGTTTTAAAAATGTTGATGGACTTTTAGACTATAATCTTGATTTTTTCCTCACATTTTCATTAAATCTAATAATCTTACATTAAAGGGGGCTCAATTACTTGTGCTCCCCTATGGTACTCTAATCCAGTTAATAAAGAAATCACCCGCCTCGATGGCGTAGTTGGCTAACGCGCTAGTCGTGTTGAGCTAGACTGCTGAAGACAGGGAAGGGAGTTCGAGGTTCGAATCTCGGTCGGGTGAACTGGAGGTGGGTTTTCCTAAATGGTTTTCTACTCTCCCTCCAAGCAAATGCGGGCTCACTTCCTCCAATTCAACCTTCCTTATTCCTAATCCATTAGCGTGATTAGTACTTAAAGCGTATAACCCGAACGGTGCTAAATTATTATTATTAATAAGGAAATCATAATTCAACATCCTAATGTTGATGAGAATTATTTTTGATGATTCTTAGGAATGTGTATAACCTGAATTAAATATACTAAAAATGTTTTATCTTTCGTCATGGTATAAACAAACATAAAGACTCAACCAAGATTAAAATGAATGACACACATTATTTTAAAACAAGATATATCATTATATTAAATAAACTAAATATACCCCAAATTCAACATTTCAAGCTTTATAGATTCATGGCTGTCCACATCAGGTAGGGTTGTGAATATTCACAATTTTGAATAATCTCGAATAATTAACGGCTATATACTCGATTTGAAAATTCAAATAGCAAGTTTGAATAACATGGCCAATTAGTTGTGTCATACATCTCATTTTGGCTCTGCTAGTCCAGTAAGTTTTCAGGTGCCACTTGGCGAGATCCGGGCAGCTAGTCGGATAATATGGTGAAGTGAAGAAGGATCTTACAATTGTTGGGACAGCACAAAGCCTGTATTACCTCTATTTAACTCAATGTTAATTTTACGAATCTTTTATCTCAACTACCATGAATGATAGAAAAATACTTCTTATATCAAATGGAAGGTATTTTCATGCTGAAAATCCTGGCACCATCAAAAATTAAATAAAAACTCCTAGTAATTTGATAAACAATTAAATATTTATATCCACCTTTCCTTTAACTTTTTCCACATATTATACATTTACCTCATAAACCAAAAAGAGTGTTTCCTTATAGGGATATAAAAAATTAAATAGAAATTATAATACACGTTTTAGCAAAATTATAAGGGCATTTTAATATTCACTGACTAGATGTGCAGCACTGCAGCACTAAAAATGTACACGGCTTTACTCAGCACCTGTTATTAATTACTGCGTAATACAACCCGAAAATAAACCATGCTTCTGACACGTGCAGCTAAACGAAAGAAAAAAAGAAACATTGCCGTAGTTTAGAAAAGATGAGTTTAATTTAAATTAACTGAAAAGAAATATGAAAATATTTACTCTAAAATATGATCTTAAATATTAATAAACTCAGGAAAATCAATATCATTACACCATTAAGCTCTCTTGGCTTGATACCCCTTGAATGTTATATAGGCTTGATACCCATTAAGCTCTCTTGGCTTGATACCCCTTGAATAGTTATATAGGCTTGATACCCATTAAGCTCTCTTGGCTTGATACCCCCTGAGTGATATATAGGCTTGATACCCATTAAGCTCTCTTGGCTTGACACCCCTTGAATGTTATATAGGCTTGATACCCATTAAGCTCTCCGGGCTTGACACCCCATGAATGTCATATAGGTTTGAATCTTCATAAATGTTTTTAGGCTTGACACCCCTTTAAATGCTTTCTAGGTTTGAAACCCCTTAAATGTTATCTAAGCTTGACACCTCTTTAAATGTTAACCAGGCTTGCTACACAATAATCGACCTTATGCTTTCAAATGATTCTAAGGCTAATTTAATACAAAGTGTAAGTGGTTGTACAGTTTACAATCAAATATCAGCTAAAAATAATTTGAATGAAAATTACAAAATTATTTGATTATTTGCTACATTATAATTTATACGACATAGATTGTTTTTTTCATTTCCTTCAAATTTTACCTTCTTAATTATCTAAACGCAAATAGCCCAAATAGTTTGAGATATAAATTTTTTTAATGTTGATTTAAATTTATTAAATAAATAAGTACTATATACTTTTTATGTATCTAATAAAACATTGCTCGGCCGTAACATTCAGATCGTATTATTTTATTAATTGAAATGATTTTACATTCTTATAACATAAAATATCATTATCCAGCAAACTTATGTCGTCGTTTGTTGAGTAGTAATTGTATGTTTGATTTCCAAGTAAAACTTTCAGGAGGCATATAATTGATTCAGATATTCAAATCGAAAGTATTTTATCACTTAGGTACCCGACATATAAATAGGATCGTAAGTTGTTTTTTTAGGAAATATTAAAGGATCAATTATTTCGACTCTTTTAAACACAAAGAGAAAAGTATGTTCTTTATTTTATTAATAATCTTGCACAAAAGTATGTCTATTAAAGGTGAGGTGCTTATGTGACAAATGCGTTCACTGTATAGTATCTTGTTGTGGCTTTACTTTGGTCTTTCACACTGGCACAAGGAACTAAATACAGTAATAGAAAAGTGTTGATAAGCTACAAATGCAAAGGAATGCATGTTGGAAGATCTGACTGTAGGGTGAAGAGAATAGCACAAAGCAAAACCAGCAACTAGTGACTACTTTTAGTTAGAAGTAGCTAATATCCGATTACTACCAACTCTTTACTACTTTTCAAAATCATTTGAATGACTTTCAATTCAATCAATTATATTTCAAAGAATCAAATGATTATTCGATTCTTAAAATCATTCGATCATGCCCATCATTACTAACAACAGACTAACATGGTTGACCTTGCAATACTGCCCTCCGTCCTTTCCCCCTGTATTTTCACTTTCACTAATAGGAGGATCACGTGGGTCCCAACTGATTGTCTCTCCACCAGCGTTGTAATATCACCTTCCTCATTTTCCATCCCTCAGGCAGGCCACAACCTCATGCTTTCTGCTTTCCCTCTTATTGAACAAAGGATGAAAGTATTTTTATTTCTTGAGTCACCAGATTATCTAACTACCCGCTTTTTGGGCTTGGACATGCCTTAGAGATTTATGACACTGCTATTCAATCTTGCTATTCCACAATTTCAAATCAAATATTTGGCCGTTAATTATTATTTGTCATTTCGAATATTCGCACACCCCTAAAAATTGAAATGGAGATAGGTCTATTTACCTCTCTGCTATTCTTGCTATCTTGGTTGCTGTCTCTCAGTCAATCTTTCATTGATATTTACCTGGGAGGTTGCTAACAGACCAGTCGGGACACAATTTGTTCAGTTTTTTTTTATAAATGGCAATAATGTCAAAATTTAAAAACTTTGTATTTAGATGCATGTGCAACTTCTTCGACTATAGAAGCCAAAAGAAAGGAAGATTATGTAACCTTTGCGCATTGGGTTGTCCTACAAATTGGGCCTAATTTCTTTCCATTAAGTGAACTGACTTCTTCTAATGTCTATTTCACGAACTGGGCAGAAATTCCATGCACTTTATATTTCATGAACTGAAAATTATTTTCTTATTTAGTTCAAGCTAATTATAATTTGTTTTCAGATATTATATGTTAAGAATTATAAACGAACCAAAACCATCTAAACCTAACCTTCCATCTAATGGAATAGGTAAACATTCGTTCATTTAATGAATTCGGTAGTGCTTGGAGCTGCTCAGTTCATGAACTGGAAAAGTTTTTGCCCAGTACATGAAATGGACAAATGAAGAAGACAGTTCACAGTCTAGACAGAAATTTTCCCAATTCACGTAATGGCCAATTTGCCCTTTGGGCTGTAAAATTTATAAGAAAACAATATTGTAAATTCGAGGATTATATTTGGAATTAAGATGTCAATGTGGACCTGTTTAACAATTGTGTTCACAATTAAAATTAATTTTCTAGTGTGTTTTTGTCTGTATGTTTTGTAGCTTCCATAATATACGTTAAATTTAACAAGTTTGCTATGATAATTTACTTATTGTGATTTTTAGTTGCAGAAAAAGCTTTTGGAATCTGAAAAGGCTCTTAAAGAACTGCGAGAAGAGACGGACTCATACCGCAAGGAGCGCCAGACTAATGATACCATGATGGCTGAACAGTTAGAATCACTAAGAGCTGATTTGACTCGCCTCCAGAATTCCAATTGCAAGATGTTGGCTCAGTTAGAGTTTAGCGAAGAGCGTTTCAAGGTTCAACAAACCAATGCTGCCATCTACAAGAAACAAATATCAGCACTAGAGGAAAAGAATAGGAGCTACAGTGACACCATTGTCAAACATGAGTACACCTTACTGTCTCTCAGAGAAGTTAGTTCAAATTAAATTGATTTTTGTCATTAGTTTGCAAATTTTTAAATAGAGATTTTTTTATTACTATTTCTCACTACCCATTTGGGTTGTATGCTAAAAATTAGAGATGTCACGATATGCGTTTTTCTCAACCTCATTTCTTAAGTTCAACCTCGATCCTTCAACTCCGATTCTTTAACATTCTCTTTTTTATTATTTTTTCAAACATTATTGCATAGAAAATCTGACTTGCCTCCTACCCTACTCCCCCCTCAATGTGAAACTTGGAATCGAACATTATAACACATGTTGTTGGAAACTTTAATCTCACAATCTTTTAGGCCTAGATATTTATTAAAAACACTAAAATTCTTCAAAACGAAAAATCAAAACCAAGAATTCAAATAAACTCAAAATTAATTCAATAAATTGCGGATTTGATAACGGAAAGAAGAACACATTTCACATGCTACAAAATGTTTAAGTCGTATACCATGACTGATCCTGCACACATTAGCTCTTCAGAAATTAGTGATGAAGTTTTGACAACGATATATTGATAATCTAGTGAATTTTGCTTCGTTTTTATCAACTATGTCAATTTTTGTTCTGTTAAACTTGTCTTATTCAAAGAGCTAAATAAAACCTTTAGAATTGTAACGTGACAAAGAATATAATTACAAGAGAACAGCCATTTTAATTTGATAGGAATATCATAGCTTTTGATATACACTTTGTGATGTATCAATTAATGTTAGATACATCAATATATTAATGAAAATTACCATTCCTAGTATATGTATTATAATTAGAGATGGGCCACTCGAATCTTAAAACCCTCGAATCCACCGAATCCTGACAAGTATTCAAGATTCAAGGATTCAGTGTTTTACTGGATTCGATGATCGAATCTTTCACCTCATAAACAAAGCATAATATTTTGTATTCAAAAATTACTTGGCTAGGCCTACTTGAAAAGCACAACTTAATCTCTAATATTTATTTTGTCGGACAAAAGAGACAAACATGGATAAAATCTTCTTTAAAATAAAAATTGTTAGGTGTGGAAAATCTTACGTACCTAGTACCCTACCCCCTCAACCATATGGGAAACTTGGACACGACCATTTTGGCACATATTCACTTCTAAAACTTTCACCTCATGGACAATCTTGTATATATTTTAATGAACACATTAAAACTCTTCAAAAAATGAAAATCAAAACTAGATTTACAAATAAAACAAATTACAGCTATATTTTTTTAACAGAAATAAGAACACATTACGGATGATACAAAGTCTGCCGTCATTACACATGATATAAAGTCAGCCACCATGACGTATATTATGTTTACTCGCAAGAGTGATGATTAAAATAAAGATACTGTTAATTATTACTATCCAACTGGTTTTACTTGTCTACATTTATGTAAAGAACCACAATTTATTGCATACGATCTTTAAGTTAGACATTTTGTTGGGTTTCATGAAAAATAAATACTTTCAACAGTCAGACAGCGATAAAACTGTTTATTTATCCCTACCGGCTTACATATTGTATATCGATTGTTTGTTTAAAATAAATTCAGGTAATCTGATCACTTAGTAAGCGCTATTGAGTCTTAAGAATCAAATAATGACTTGCTAGTCCATTATTTATTTTTAAATTGATTTTAACTTAGTTTTTATTAGTTTTTAAAATATGTTATTGAAGTAATTGTAGAAATAATCAAACATAGTCCTGCCTTATAAAATGGGAATGAACACATTGTAGTCGAGAATATGTTTGTGTTTTAAATAGAATGTATTCTCAGAAATCGATATATCGCAAGAATCGAATATATTTGTTTCCTACGCGAAAATAGATAGTGGATATATATAAGAAAATAATAATAAAACATACTTTAGGCATTACTGAGTTCACTATTTCCAATGTATGTTAAAGTCTTTAATAAAAATATGTGTTTGTATTTTTATTTTTACACGCCTTGGTGGTGTAGTTGGCTAACGCGCTAGTTGTGTTGAGCTTGACTGCTGAGGACGGGGAGATCGAAGCTCGAATCTCGGTCGGGTGAACTGGGGGTGTTTTTCCTAAATAGTTTTCCACTCCTCCTCCACGCAAATGCAGGTTCACTTCCTTTAATTCAACCTTCCCAATTCCTAATCCATTAGCGTAATTAGTACTTAAAGGGTATAACCCGAACGGATAGTAAGATACGGTGCTAAATAATAATAACAATTTTATTTTTGCCAATAAAATATTCTTTAATGGCGATTAAAGTTGATCAAAGTATAATTAGGCCTAATTTGTTTACTTCACATGTTTTTTTAGGAACTTAACTCATTTTAACGATACTTAAAAATAACTAATTTTGGTCGATTCTATTTTTAAACATTATGAGTTTAGATTGTTCAATTTGACTGGATTTTAACCTGTATTTTGCGATGGGTGGTTGGGGTTAATTAAAATTAAAAACATGATTGAAATAAATCTTAATTTACAATTTAGGCCTATATTGCCTAATGTAGGTCTATTTGTAAATCATTAAAATTTATAACGATTTGTAGGATTCGGATTTGAGATTCGAAAATAAAATGTAGATTTTGATTCGAGAAATAGTTGATTTGACCCATCTCTAATTATAATTATATCAATTGTTTGTTTAGAATCAATATATTCTGACAATCTCACTTAATTATTACTTTTTTTTAAAATGGTTCAAAGTTAATTGTTACTGTCATAATATCAGGTCGTATTATATTCGAGACCATTTATTTTTCATATTGATCACCTCAAAATGTTAGGGTTGTATTATATTCAGGGTCGTACTATATTATGGCCAATACATTATATCTACAATTTTCCGGCATTTAAGTGAAACGGTAACTAAACTAATATGAGAGATAATCGATTATTACCTATTTTGAATGTTTTCGTTTTGATTAGTTGCCAGTTTTATTGAGAGCTAAGAATTGAAGTAGTGAGAATCGTAATATTATGATCGATTCTCGATTCTTTCGATACCAGTAAGAATTGAGGGTATCGAGGAATTGAGTTTGACAGTCCTACTAGAAATACATATTATCTTCAAGCTTCAATGTCACAGTCTGATGGAGCCATGTAGAGACTAAACCAAAGATTTAAATTGTCTGAAACAAACCATCATTTTATAAATAGTTCAAAAAACTGTATAATAATGACATCTCTCACTTATCTAACAAAATACTTTTGCCTCATTTTGCTTAGGACTGCTTGGAAACGGTTTTTTAATTCTTCAGCAGAAAATTTAAGTAAAGGCAATAATCGAAAAAGAAAATCACCAATATCCTAAATCTTTAAAGCTAATTTATAATAATATATTTAATTTTAACTTGAGCTAACCAAAATGTGATTTATTTGTTCATGGTTTACTTAAACTAGGATGTGTTAGCATAAAAAAACTGAGCTAAATCACATAAAAGGTATACACCTGACCCACTGCCTCCAGGTTAAAATGGCTGTGCTCCGTGGAAGAGCTTGAGTCCTTCAACACGAGTATCGCTTGGTGTCATCAAGAGGCATTTAGAAAAAAAAAAGCGCAGTTCAAATATGATTTCACTAGAGAGAGGAAAAGAATATCGTATTGGCCCGAATATAAGACAATAGTTTTTATTAAAAATCAAAATAAAAAAATAGGGTGTTATCTTATATTTGCAGCCTAGCATCTTATGTTGTTAATTTCAACTTTTTGTGTAAACCCATCTGTATTGCATATTTCTAACTAAAGCTAATAAATCTAGCACAAAACAAGTTTTCACATAAGTAAGAAACTATAAAAATCTATTTTGCATGTAAATTATCGTCACGGCATAGCTTCTTGTCTTATTAATTACAAACTTAATTTTTGTGAAAAGCTGCTTCTATTACATATTATTTATTAAAGTTAGTAAATCATGTAAGACAACATGTTTCCACGTAAGTAAGAAACCATAAAAATTTATTTTACATGTAAATTATCGTCACAGCATAGCCTCTTGTCTTATTAATTTCAAACTTATTTTTTGTTAAAAGCTGCTTCTATTACATATCATTTATAAAAGTTAGTAAATCATGCATGCCAATATGTTCTCATACAAATACTAACTCAAAAACTTTATTTTATTGAGGTAATTCATGCATAAAAATGTAAACATAAACATTACTTCAAAATTATTTTTAATTTTAGTCCTAGAAGTACAGCAGTGGTGTGGTATATTGCATTACGTTTTGTAACGGGCTCTAAGAACTGATCTTTTGGAGCGCTTGGTAAGTGCTCATTGTCCAATCAAACTAGTGGAGCTTGGAGTGCTCAGTAACATGATGGTGCTGTTGTGAAGGGACTAACTGCAAGAATATGTGTTTAGTAATAGTGTTTATTTTCTTCATAGTGCGTGATGTCAGCTGCATTCTGATTATCTCACGGTATTTGTGTGTTTTTTTATGTGAATTAGTTACAGCAACATAAATAATAGTTTAATTACAGTATATTTTTATCTCTTCCAATGGCGCCTGATAGCGTAGAAAAATGCGGCACATCATCAAAACAGATAAACAAAGGTGAAAGACGAAGTTACGATGGATGCTTTAAGGTTGCAGTTGCAAGATACGCTATGCAAACAAACAGCTCGGTGGTGGCACGACATTAAGGTGTGACTGAAGTTAATGTGCATCTCTGAAGGAATGATTTTCCCAAGCTGCAGAGCTGCAATTTGACATGAAGGATTGGAAGAAAATGTTGCCCTGTTTGTAAAGGTGAAATGAAATGAAGGTGTGCCCATATCAAGAGAAATCATTAGTTTCAAAGCGCTTGAAGTGGTTTGGGAAATGAATGTTCCGCGGTAGACTTCTAGAGCCAGTATTGTTTGGGTTAAAAGAATGATGAAGAGAAATGGATTATCTCTCAGATGCCAGACAATAATAGCCTATAGATTGCCTGCTGATTATGAAGATAATCTATCTCTGAAAAGCTAAAAGCTTATCAGACTTAAACAAACAAACAATTACCTCAGGAGTCAGATTAGAAATTGGAACCAAACACCAGTGTTTTTTGACCGGCCATCTAACACTACTGTGCACCTAAAAGGGAAGACGACTGTAATGATCCGTACCACAGGCAATGAGAAGTTAAGGGTAACCGTAATGCTTGCTTGTCTCGCAGATGGTTCCAAACTCCCACCCTATGTATTATAAAAAAGGAAGACCATGCCACCAGAAACAATGCCTATAGGAATTCATATCAGAGTCCAAGAGAATTGGTGGATGACTGAAGATTTAATGAAATATTGGATGATTGTAGTATGGAATAAGCGCCCCGGAGATGCACTTGGTAGGCGAAGCATGCTTGTACTAGATGCTTTTTGGGGTCATTTTACTGACACACTGAAAACTACTGCCACAAGGATGAAAACTGACTTAGTTGTGATACCAGGAAAAATGACAAGACAGCTTCAAGTGCTGGACGTAGTGGTTTGTAAGCCATTTAAAGACTTACTGAAGAAGAAATACAATAATTGGCTGCTGGAAGGAAATCGTGCACTCACTCCTACAGGCAAGATAAAGTGAGTGTCACCAAGCCTGCTAATCGAGTGGATCCTCTCATCATGGTCACGAATTTCACAAGATTCCATTATATCAGGATTCAAGAAATGCTGTATTTAAAATGTACTGGATGGGTCAGAGGGTGATCTGCTTTGGGAAGCCCCAGGTTGAGGAAATGTGTCAGAGGAAGATTCTGAATGGGATCAAGCGAAAAATCCACTACTAGTGATAAAAATGACGATTCAGTGGATGAGAGTGATTAGATGAGACCTAATACTTACATCATTTTTAATGTGGGCTGCATAACATCTAACCTATTTATTAATATTCATCATTATAACCCAAGTGTACTTGACAATTAATGTGTAATAAGTAGGGGGCGGATTTATAGGCACAAAAATGTTAAAAAAAAGGCAGGCAAATAGGCACTAAAAAATCACATAAATAGGCATTATAAAGTAAAAAAAGGCAATAAATAGGCACTAAAAAGAAAAAAATAGGCACATAAATGGGCATATTAATGCAAAAAAAAAGGCATCAAAACACTCAACATTTTTATTATTGATTCTTAAAATCCAGCCTACACTTTCCATAAACACACATTAATTACTATTAGAGTTAATTATCAAATACTTCTCAAGATTTTCAGATGTAAATTTTGTTCTGTTGTCTGACAAAATGTTTTTATACTGTGAGAAACTTCTCTCGACTTCACATGAAGTCATTGTGCAAAACTTCAGACAAGCTATTTCAGCTGGGCTAAGCTTGATTTCTGGGAGTGATGTAGTTTGTCCTTCTAAGATGTCCGCGATACTTGCCATCACTTTCCACCCAGGGTTTCGCTGCAATACTCTGTTAAATTTGTCGATGATGGCTGTGCCAACTGAGCCAGAAGCCTGATTCAGGTTTTCTTCTATTCCCCGCATTATCTTCACAGCTTTTACAAAAGGCAAATCCCTTGCCTCTAAAGCTGTGATTGCTCCAGGAAGATTTCCAAAATTGCTTTTTACGCATGCCAGATCCGCACTGACACTTGAGCAGGTGATGGCAGCATTTGCTTCTGTAATGGCTTGTTCCTCATCAAATGTTTGGACTACCTACAAGCAAAACGGTTGATATAGCAAAACTCACCATTCTTTCAATATATTGTGTTCTACAAGTATAACCATTAAATTTTTTTTCCGATAATGTGGACAGACAGGTGGAATCAATAAAACTAATGGTAAACGCTCACTGCAATTTTAATTTGGAAACACACCTAAAGATAGTGTATTGTATAATACCTTTTGAATGTCACCCAGGTAATACTGTATAGTACAACTCAGCATGAAGCCATGTACCCCAACGCGTCAACACTGGTTGTGGTAGCAAAGGTGTGTTGGGCAGGGCAGCCTTAAATGAGAAGATTCGTGATGGAACCTTCAAAAACACTTTCTTGACTGTGGAAATAATAGCATTAACATTTGGAAAACATGATCTAATATCTTCTGCAACCCTTTGAACAGCATGCGCCAGACAAGTCCTGTGAATTAACTTGGTGTAGAATACTTTTAAGTTCGCAGCTGCTTTCAACATGTAGGCCGCACTGTCTGTTAGCAACACAGAAAACCTTTTATTGTTGTTTTCTGATGGCCACAGGGCACCTAAAATAAACAAATTAACTTATTTATAATTATAATTTTTACAGGACTAACACTGCGAATCATTAAATTAACACAGTATATCTTGTGCAATTACATTATATACTTACGCAAAGCATCACAAACAACTATGGCAGTTGTCGAGCTGTTGGTTGCCTCAAGCATCTTTGAAACAACCAAGTGAGGTTTCCCAGGACCCGTAGAGTCTAGTTTTCCAACAACATTTGCAACATATCTGCCACAGAGGTCAGTGGCTTCATCAACAGTAGCCCAGATGTATGTTTCTCCAAGATCTTCTCGGATTTTCACAACTTTCTTAAACAAAATAAAAAGAATGTTTACTGTAAATAGTTTAAATCAATACAATTCAGTTAATATTTTTTAATGCCAGAAAGATAAAACAGCTATTGTAAAAACTTACAGATAAATAGGTTGAATGCAAATAGTGTTGTCTCAGAGTTGATTTGTCTGGTATCTTCATGTTGGTATATTTGTTGAGAAAAGCATTGAAATCTGGATTCTCCAGCTTCTTCCAAGAAATACTTGCAGCTATCATCGCAGAGCATAAGTCAGCAGAAAATTGCTCTTGGGTTTTATCGGTATCGTTAACTTTAGGAAAAAATTGTTGAGATCCTGTTTTCTTTCTGGAATTCTTCATATGTATTGCAGTATTTTAGTGTTGTTCTTGGTGATACTTCTTCTCGCATTTTACCTAAATACTATATATGGAAATTTTCACCCAGTAATATATGTGGATTCTACAAATTAACAAAGCATCACCTAACAAGAGAACTAAGATGGGTTTTTTTTTTCAATCATAATAAAAACCTTGACTTTCAAACTTAATAATCTAATTTCCCCTTTTGAAAAGATAACTTAACTCCTTGGAACATGGCTGACAAAAAATTATTTTTCCATCTGTTGTGAAATTCCTATCACCACCATTCCAGTGTTTGAATATTACACTTTTACACGATTTCTCTTTAGGCATTTTATACTAGTTCAATAATTTACACTGAGTCCATTACAAAGAAATATTAATGAACAGATATGCACATCTAACAACAGCGTAATATAAACAACTACTGAATGAACTGACACTGTTGTGCGCTAGAAGAAAATCTTTGTTACCGGACTGACCAGTTTGAATCAATCAGACCACTGGACACATGGGTTTTTCCTACGTATCACGAGTATCCACGTGAAGTAACCTAAGGAGTAAGGAGGAGGGGGGTGCAGGGCAGCCGCAAGTATTTAAAAAGAAAAAAGGAGGGTGGGAGGAAGAGAGAGATAGAAAAAGGCACTTTAAGGCTCCCATTTGTAAAATAGGCACTATAAAAGATATCACATTATCTTCGCAATCATCGAAAATAAACTTGTACCTCAAAATCCTACTTTTCAAAGCATAGGAATAAAAAAGGCATTTAGGGCAAAATTTGCCCCCTAGTAATAAGATATACCTATTATTTGTAAGTTAAAACATTCAACTACTATAATTTAATTTTTACAAATGTAATAGGCCTATATAGTGAATGGAAAAATTTAGCTTCAACATGAGTCGTTGTCCTGTGTCCATAGACTCTACCTTAAAATATGAGTGAAGAATGACCCCAGGCACGAGACGACTCCTGGATGGCTCAGTGGTAGAGCATTGGCGTACTAAGCCAAAGGTCCCGGTTTCGATTCCCTTGTCCAGGTGTCATTTTTCAATTTTCAGAATATTATATATGGTTGTTTATATGACTTGTCATCAAAGCTTTACATTTAGAACTGGCACTGGACCTGTCCATAGGAACTTTTCTTGGCACTTTATAGCAATTTCTAAGCAGTAGAGGACGGTGTGTATTGATTTACTCGACTGCAGTACAAACCTTGAAGGTTCTAAACCATAATTTGATGGTTTATGTACCTGCCTTAACTTTTGAGTGTATTGAACTCATGAGCACTCTGTGTGCTCCTTTCAAGTCTGAATGATATATCGGGATTGACACCAGTTAATTTTCTAACCTTGTCAACTCTAAAAACATTTTATATCAAGATTCACCTACTGTCCCTCTGAGGTGTCTGTCAAGATGGCAGCTAGTGAAATGCCCTAGGTCATAATGGAAGTGTTGTTAATTTGAATATTTTCACACCTTACAACAAAAGGTAAAGTGGAGCACTCCCCAAATGCTGATCAAAGTTGGAATATTATGGTCATCAAACAAGATGGCTTTACTCCATTGAAGTTGTTGCTTTGGGTTGTTAAAGAAGTCTTCCCTGGCACGGACAGTGCATTATGAGTTGTCTATATGTGTACTGCTCACAAAACCAAAAGCAACTAGTGCTTTTCCAACTTCCTTCACTATAACTTTTTTGAAATATGCCAGTCTCTTCATTATTGTATATATTTAATATTGTAACATAACTTAGGAATATTTGGTTTAGCTTGTTTTCATTTTATGTAGGTTCCTTATTTATGTTAGCTTTGTATTCATTTTTGTTTTTCGAGTGTTAACGCCATTTTGGAGGGTGTCCCACCATTTTTAAGGGTTTCCCTCCATTTTGGGAGTTGGAATAGGAAAGGAGGGAAAGCCATTGTTTTTAGTTGAGTGAGATACAGATCAACATAAAATGAAGTTTATTCAGGCTGCCTACTACAAAGGTTACAGCATGTGCTAAATAGACAATGTCCTACATGTGGATTGGGTGCCCTTAGGTAACCTCTTTAATCAAGCAACTGGTGAGTTTGAACGGTGCCGCTGTATTAACTCTCTTTGTCCTATTCCTTCCCACTCTAATTCAGCAACCCACAAGGTAGGCCTCCATTGTTGGGGAATCTCAAATTAGACTGGTAATATTAACACTTCATCTTGTATACCTTCCACTACTCATTCTTTTTCCATGTTATCAAATCACTTTTACTTTCTTTTTTAACATTCATTACTGTTTTCAGACTATGACCTGGGTCAATTTTTTATTCAAGCCATATATTTTCCGCTATCGGCTACTGGATAACTGGAACGAACAAAAGTAATCTGAAACTCAACTACATTAATTGTAATTGTTAACAAAAAGAAGTTATTGACACCTTTAAAACAGATATATATATATATATATCTGTTTTAAAGGTGTCAATAACTTTCTTTCGTTAATAATTACAATTAATGTAGTTGAGTTTCAAATTACTTTTGTTCGTTCCAGTTATCCGGTAGCCGATAGCGGAAAATATATATATGTATATATATAAATAAAATCACCTTTGTTATTATAGTTAATATCTCCACACTTAAAAAATAGTGAATTCTTCAATTTAACAAAAAAAAATCTTTTTTTTTTGTTTAGCAAAGACTAATAATTATTTCCTCATTTTACCAATAACTAAACTTATTTAAAATCATATTTTAATATTTATAATAGATAATTGATTAATTTATTCTTAATGTAAGAATAAACTGAAAACTCCATTTTAAAATCTTTTTAAGGTTATGGCCTTACTTGAATTAATCCTTAGTTAAATCAATTTTTTTCAATCGATTAAATTTATTCAAGTTAGCTAATGTTTTAGTTGATAGTTGATATTTAAAATAATAAATAAGAATAAGTTGATATTTTGAAAAATAGTTTATTTCCTATATTGTTCTTGCCTGTAATTTTCCTGAAGTCATATTGCTAGCTCCATACATTAAAACAATAATTGATTAGGTTAAAAAAATACTTTCATGTTTTGAGAAATTGTTACCATTGTATCTATGTATAAATAATCCAAACAAACACCTAGTGATTGTGAATGTGAATGTGTATTTGTCAGAGAGCACTAGCATCTGAGTCAAAACTGGCTCGGGCGGAGGTACAGCTGGAGAATGCGCGCCATGAGTGCAGCTTGCTGAAAGAGGTGGAAGTTCGACTTCAAAGTGAATGTGAGATGCTGCGTAGAGAGCGCCAGAGTACCTCGCTTGTGCTGGCTGATCTGGATACCATCAAGACTAGGTTAGAACGCACTGATGCAGACAGTCGTATCAAGATGGAAAGCAAGTTGGATGAGGCTAATCGAGAGTGCTCAGCCATCAGAAGGAGACTTCAGGTACAGCACTGGTTAATTATGTTTTGAGAAAATAAAAATAGTAACTAAATGTTAAATTTTGTTGTTATAAATGCATTCATTATAATATTTATATATTCATCTAAGTGTTAAATTAACAGTCTTGTGTCTGGTTGTTAAGTTTGCCCTTTAATCACATTGTTTTGAACCACCAATGTACAGTATTAGAGCTTCAAAACATGTTCCTACTCAAAATTTGAAAAACATACTTTTCTTTTTCAAATCTCAAATTCGATATTTTATCGAATTATAAACTTGAATACCCTGATAGATTTGGAAGGTCCATAATTAATTTTAATATTACCTTTATTGAAACACAATAATGCTAGTCACAATTTACACAAACTAATGACCAAAGTAGTGAATTTGGTAGGATATGAAACAGCATTCACTTGGAGAGAAGATTTAAAATCATTGCAGGGAAAACACCTCCAATGCATTTGTTTTTTTCTGGTCTTCTGCCAGCATTGAGCTTAATTTGCCTTTGAAATATAGTTTAGTGTATGCATTATTTAAACTAGAGATGGGTCGAATCCACTATTTCTCGAATCTGAATCTTGAATCCAAATCTACATTTTATTTTCGAATCTCGAATCCTAGCAAATCGTTATAAATTTTAATAATTTACAAATAGACCCACATTACACAATATAGGCCTAAACTGTGAATTAAGGTTTATTTCAATCATGCTTTCAATTTTAATCAACCCCCC
>CABEEJ010001944.1:48381-64670 GCA_901482245.1 Timema douglasi
CCCCTCGCAACATACAGGTTAAATCCAGCCAAATTAAACAATCTAGAAACATTGTTGTTAGAATGAGTTAAGTTTCTAAAAACATGTGAAATAAACAGATTAGGCCTATATATCCTTTGATCAACTTTAATCATCATTAAAGAATATTTTATTGTTATAGATAGCAAAAATAAAAATACAAACAGATATTTTTAATAAAGACTAAAACAACATGATTAACAATTAAACATACATTTAAATAGTGAACTCAA
Organism: Timema douglasi; assembly: GCA_901482245.1. Lineage (NCBI taxonomy): Eukaryota > Metazoa > Arthropoda > Insecta > Phasmatodea > Timematidae > Timema > Timema douglasi. The sequence continues at coordinate 48,633 of CABEEJ010001944.1, forward strand.
TAATGCTTAAATATGTTTTATTATTATTTTCTTTTATATCCATTATCAATTTTTGCGTAGAAAACAAATATATTCGATTCTTGTGATATATCGATTTCTGAGAATACATTCTATTTAAAACACCAACATATTTTCGACTACAATATGTTCATTCCCATTTTATAAGGCAGGACTACGTTTGAATAATTCTACAATTACTTCAATAACATATTAAAAAAAACTAAGTTAAAATCAATTGAAAAATAAATAATGGATTAGTATGCCGTTATTTGATTCTTAAAACTCGAGAGCGCTTAATAAGTGATCAGATTACCTGAATCGATTTTAAACAAACAATCGATATACAATACGTAGGTTGATAGGGATAAATAAACAGTTTTATCGCTGTCTGACTGTTGACAGTATTTATTTTTCATGAAACCCAACAAAATATCTAACTTAATTAAGGATCGTATGTAATAAATTAGGGCTCTTTACATAGTTGTAGATAATTAAAACCAGTTGGGTAGCAAGAATTAACAGTATCTTTATTTTAATCATCACTCGGGCGAGTAAACATATACGTCATGGCGACTGATTTTATATCGTGTGTAATGAGTTATTATTTCTGTTAAAAAAATCCATGATTTGTTTAATTTATTTCGAGTTTATTTGTAATTATAGTTTTGACTTTCAGTTTTTGAGAGTTTTAATGTGTTTATTAAAGTATTTACAAGATTGTTCGTGGGGTGAAAATTTTATAAGTGAGCATGTGCCGAAACGGTTGAGTCCAAGTTTCGAGGTGGGAGGGTAGGGTACAAGGCATGTAAGACTTTCAACACCTAATAATTTTTTATTTTTGTAAACAAGATTTTATTAATCTTTATCTCTTTTGTCCAACAAAATAAATATTACGGATTAAGATATGCTTTTCAAGTAGGCCTAACTAAATAATTTTTGAATTCAACATGTTATTCTTTGTTTATGAGGTGAAAGATTCAATCATCGAATCCAGTGAAACACCGAATCCTCGAATCTTGAATTCTTGTCAGGATTCAGTGGATTCGATGATTCGAGTGGCCCATCTCTAATTTAAACTTACACTTGTTAGTCTTGTAATATGTGCCAACTTCACCATCAAATTTGTAACAACCTAGTTTTTGAAAACTATCATTGTTGGTACTTCTTTATTGCTAATAAAGGCTTTATTTTTATCATAAGTGCTGCTAAGTGATGAGAAGTTTGAGAACCACTTTGTTACTGTGTAAGAATATTTGTGATGTCAATGTGATAATAGTCCGTATATTGAGGGATTAATAATGCAAGTTTGTTTACAGGAGGAAGAGGACCGCTGGCGTGCACTTCAAGCCACCCTGGTTGCCCAACTTAACTCTTCCAAGACTGGTTATGAGGAGGAGAAGAGTGCAGCAGACAGGTTGAGGGAAGATCTAGCAGGAGCCCGGAAGGAGTTGAGAAGCCAAGCCTCTCAGCTGGAAGAGCTGAATAATAAACTCAAGGAGATGAGCCTTCCACCAACACCAGTGGACACTGGTAGCAACGGTTAGTGCTAATTTCAAGATATCTCAAACATTTACGTTTCTATAAGGAAAACCTCTTTTTGTTTTATGAGGTAATTGTATTATATTTGGAAGAAGGTATAAGAAAGGTGGATAGAAACATATAAAATCGAACAACACAATATGGCTTTTGCAATGAAAAGAAATAGATGGGTCAAATCCACTATTTGTCGAATCCAAATCTCGAATCCGAATCTACATTTTATTTTCGAACCCCGAATCTGAATCCTAGCAAATTGTTAGAAATTTTAATGATTCACAAATAGACCCACATTACACAATATAGTCCTAAACTGTAAATTAAGATTTATTTCAATCATGCTTTCAATTTTAATTAATCCCAACCACCCTTCTCGAAATACTGGTTAAAATCCACCCGAATTAAACAATCTAAGACTCATTTTTTGGAAATCAAATCAATCAAAATTTGAGTGTCTCTTAGTTATTTTTAAAAGTGTTGATAGAATGAGTTAAATTTCTAAAAAAAAAATGGTGAAATAAACAAACAGATTAGGCCTAATTACCTTTTGATCAACTTTAATCATCATTGAAGGATTATAATTTATTTTAATAAGAAAGCAAAAATAAAAATACAAACAGATTTAAAAAAAAGACTAAAACAACATGCCTAACAACTAAACATGCATTAGAAATAGTGAACTTAATAATGCCCAAGTATGTATGTATTATTTTATTTTATATATTATCTATCTTTGCGTATAAAACAAGATATATATGTGATTCTTGGAATGTATCGATTTCTGAGAATACACTCTATTTAAAACACAAACATATTTTCGACTCTTGCAATATGTTCATTCCCATTTTATTACACAGGACTACATTTGAATATTTTTAATTTTACTTCAATAACATTTTTTTATAAATAATAAACTCTTAGTTAATATCAATTTAAAAACAAATTATGAATTAGCAAGTCGTTATTTGATTCTTAACCCTCGATAGCACTTACTAAGTGATCAGATTACCTGAATCGAATCCAATATGTAGGCCGGTAGGCATAAATAAACAGTTTTATCGGTGTCTAACTGTTGACAGTATTTATTTTTCATGAAACCCAAAAAACATCTAACTTTAGGATTGTATGAAATAAATTGTGGTTATTTGCATAGTCATAGATAATTAATAAGAATTAACAGTCATGTTTATTTAATCATCACTCTGGCGAGTAAACATATACGTCATGGCAGCTGAACTTGTATAGTGCATAATGTGTTTTTATTTCTGTTTAAAAAAGCCGTAATTTGTTTTATTTATTTATTTATTTATTTATAATAAAGGAAATTGATAAAACTAAAGAAAAAGGAAAAATAAACTATTAAGAGTAAATTTGATGAAGAAAACCCACCTAGGCAAACAGGAAAAATGCGGGAAGAGTCCATTACACAAAGGTGACATCTTCTTCCTTTCTCCTGTCTTCTATAGTAGAAGTAGTCACACACTCATTTTAACACAGATATCATAATATTTCGGCATTGTTGCCTTTATCAAACACAAAGAAGAAGAAAGTACATATAACACAAACAATGGATTACTCCATTTTGAATTTTTAAAAAGAAACTGTTAGAAACACATTGTACCTATTGTTTTTGGGAGCAAAGATAAATTCCTTGATTAAGGTTAATATTTATAGAAAACTGATGACACTGATGATAATAATAATAGATAGGAAAATAATGATAATAAAAAATGATATTTTTTAAAAATAGTAGTAATAATAATAATAATAATGTTAATTTGAAAAATAATAATATTGTAGAAATAAACTATCTTCTGTCGAGGCCTGGTGGTAATCTTGATTTGGTAATCCATTGGTGGGCCAGTTCCCACTGTCCAAGGTGAGAACTGTTGCTCTGTTTGGGAAATGCTCTTAATATTTTGGTGGTGTATCAGGTTTGAAAGTCCTGGTTGTGGGTACAGGCTTGTCCGGATCTTTGTGGTTTGTTTCAAAACGATGATTGTTCATTCGCTTTCTGAGAGAACCTGCAGTAAGGCCTATATATTCTGCATCACATTATTTGCACTGTAGTTGATATATCAAATTATTGGTTATGCATTTGTAATAACCAGGGATCTTGTATTCCAATTTGGTTACTTTGCTGTTAAAGGATGTAGCTGGTAGGTGGATTCCACATGTGCTGCAACGGGTGCTACCGCAGGGATATGAACCTTTGGTAGTCGGTTTTTCTTCTCGGATTCTCTTGGGGTCAGGAAGTTTGGGATGGACTAGAATATTGTGGAGATTGGGATGGCCATTTGAAAGTGACTCTTGGGGGTGAACTAAGAAGGTTTTGGGTCTGGGTAGAACTGGTTAGGAATTTTTAACCACTTTTAAGGATGGTGTTGATACGTTGTAGACCAGGATGGTATTGGGTTGTGAGAGGGATGTAGTCATCCCTGGAGAGTGCTCTGGAGATTTGATTGTCTATTAAAGGCTTGGGGTAGCCTCTACTTTGGAAACTGTGGAGAGTTGTTTACAATATTCAGTTAAATTGTCAGGTTCTGAACATATCTGTTTGGCTCGTGTGGCAAGGCTGAATGGTAGAGACCTTTTTGTGTATGAAGGATGGCTGCTATGGTAGTGGAGGTATTGTTGGTGATTGGTGGGTTTTATATGTACAGTGGTACGAATTTGGTTGTTTTAAAGGAACAGATTCACATCAAGGAAGGTAAGACTATGATGTGATTTGTTGTGGGTGAAGTTTAAGGGGCTGCAATTGTTGAGATTATCTAGAAAGACGTCCAAGGATTCTTTGGAATGAGGCCAGATCATTAAAATGTTGTCGATGTAGCGAAGCCATAGATAGGGTTTGTAGGGCTGAGCATGTAGAAAGTGTTCTTCTAGTAGTCCCATGTACAGATTTGCATATGAAGGAGCCATGCGTGTACCCATCGCTGTGGCCTTTATCTGTAGGTAGTGTTTGTTTATTTATTTCTAGTATATTTGTAATTCTACTTTTGATCTTCAGTTTTTGAAGAGTTTTAATGTGTTCATTAAATTATTTACAAGTTTGTTTGTGAGGTAAACGTTTTAGAAGTCAGCATGTGCTATAACAGTAGAGTCAGAGTTTCTCATTGAGGTGTGAGGTTAGGGTATTAGGCACGTTAGATTTTCTACACTTAATTATATATAACGTCCCTATTTATTTGGTGTGCCCGGTAGCCAACCCTAACTACTACACTACCGGAGCACCCTAAGGTGTTACATGGTTGGGATGGACCCCGAGCGTTATGGGTTAGGATGGTTGGTTCGTGGGGAATGAGGCTAGCGAGTTAGTCCAAGAAAATATATTTATTACTCTAGATAGATGCTAACTACTACATAAGTATGAGATAATCCCCCGTGACGAGGCAGGCGCGATAACAGGACTCGCGAAAACTACCCAGAGACCCGCGATCAACCCTCCGGCAGGGGTGAACTGCCAGATCCCATGTTATATCGTCACTTGTCTAACGGCAACTCTACCACACATGCATCCAGCATGGCTTCCAATATTCAACAACGTGTGTTCTTCTCACACACAAACTTGCTGATACGAGTCAGAAGGTCCATAGGTCTCACCGTGCTCGCTCGTCAACAGGATGAAGCTATATGAGCTATATGCTGTTCTCAACAAGAAGGCAACCCAATACTCTTAACTTCCAAGGAAATGTATAAGCGTGGGTTAACCTCCTGCCAGTATAAGCCTTAAAATAATCATGCTCTTACATTACACCCCACTCCGAAAAATAAGTGGAACATTTATGAGACACTTATTTGACTTAGGTGGTTACTACCCTTAACACTAGCTATTAGATAAGTCTGGCAAGGTAACCACAATAGACTGTGCCTGCAGAGGTATTGGGGGTACAATGTTAGGAGCAGGCCTACTAAAACATTTAACTAATGACCTTTTAAAGTTAAAGACTACTATAGCTACAATAATAATCAATAAAACAAGTGTGATAGTTGAGCCTAAAATTATAGACACTGGTTTAGGATGTTCCCTTAAGCTATAGGCCCTAATTTTCCCTACTACTTGATTGAAATCAATTGGATTAATCAATTGCTTAACAAAGGCATCAATCTCTGTCACTAGTTACCTGGAAAAATTAACGTTTTTAGGAATATTTAAATTTGATTCGAAACTTAAGTTTCCTAAATTTGGAATATACATCAAGGATAATTTATTTTGAAAATACAATGTACTATGAACTGAAGCCAATTCTTTGAAATCACTACTACTCATGTCACAGTTACTAGCATTTAATATGACACCACTATTCTCACATTTCATAGTATATGGAGGCATACTCTCGAAAGTCGTTCTACATACAAATGTCACTTCAAGGGGCTTATTTACTGAAAAAATCCAATCATTTTTACTTGTACGACATAAAAAAGGTTTTGACAAGTCTCGAACTGTTCGTAGACAGTATAAACTAGAACTTCTGTTCAAAAATAGATCGAGCTCACAACTATTGTCAGTTGTGTCATACAGAACAAAATTTGAAGGACAAATTGTGACAACATGCTTTTTACACTTTGTTAGATCTTTAGCGCTCACATTATTAAAGTATCGTCTATCTTGACTGATAAGCATCTAATCATGTAATTTATACTGAACATACCTATTAATATTCTTCCAAAGCATAGGGAGAGTATAAATCTGGTATAGCTCCCATTGACTATCTGTATTTGCTAGAGGTACACTAATAATTACTTGTGAAGTATTATCACTTACTATAGATTGTACAGTGGCCATTCCATAAAAAAACTTGTTAATACTCTGGTTTCACTGGTACAACCATGGTCAACGGTAATTTAATATTTTTTTTCTATTGAATGTAAAATATTCAAATAAACACTCGGTTTTATAAGTCCACTACTTAGGTTGTTGTTGGAACTTAAATCTATGGATTGTCTTAGATTAATAATATCTAATCTAGCATTTGACATACACTTCACCCTAAGCATAAATTGTTTAAATCAATGTGAGAGTTAATTACATGTATAGACCTTAGTAGTCCATCTACACTTTTGCTGAGCTCACTATAAATAACATTGAAATGAGAAAAATATTGCTTAGCAAGTTGTTGGATGAATTTTGAATTGTTTGTATCTCTATATTCTAAATTTTTCATTACTAAAATATGCCTATTCATATTAGAAACATCATCATCAACATGTTGGTACAAATATTCAAGTTTTCGATTAATTTCATACAAATCATCAGAATCTAAAGTGCCAAAACCCGTTTTGAGAATTTTACCTCCAAAGTCAATCCAAGCTTTTTTTAGTTTTTTAGGTTTATTAGGTAACAAGTTTGTAAAACTGGTTATTTCTTGTTGATACAGTTTATAGGTTTCAGTTACTTGCTTAGTGGCGGTTTTCCAGTTTTAATACCATGAAAAATTATTTTCTATCAACTCAACATTAATTATAGAAGTTACCAAACTAAACTAAACTCGCCATGGCTGTATCCAAATAGTCAAGTACACTTGACTTGAAGACTTGGTACATACTTGTTGACTTTACACTTTACATGCATTAAGATCGAAGACTGCGACAAACTATTTGAACGGCAAAATATCCTTTTCGCACCCTTGAGTTCACAGTGCTGCTTCCTACCAATTATCTTAGAAATTATTTTAAACACCATTTATCAGCCCGAATTAGTGTAGGTCACTTATAGATTCTTGGTGACTTATTTTCACTGCGCATGCCAATTTAGCCAAACTATCCAACACAACACAATACAACTCTACAACACTACAAGACAACCAGTATATTTAACATACGTTGTAACGATTATTGGCATAAACGTTACAATATAAGAAGACTAAACAGGCAAAAGAACAATATTCTACCAAAACACCAAAATAAACATTGGAACCAACTCACCATAATGCCCCGTTCACCGTAATTGGTCTCGTCTCGCTAACCACCCCACCCCCCGGCGAACACTACATCCACGCCCGAGTGTTGTTGTTGTTGTTGAACTGAAGCGAGTGGAAGGCGTGTCGGACTGAGCGAAGTGTACACCCATTGCATCATGGGAAGAAAATGTTGACGAGTGATGACCTTGTAACGAATATGTGAGGCTCTGGACGTTTCGCCGATGATGTAGAATGTTCTCCTGAATTCCTACCCCTTCCCTCTGCTCAATGTATATGTTCTACTCTGTTCTTTGTTTCCCCTTTGTTCCCCCTCCTCTCAGATAATAACTGTTTATAAACTGGTGCTTTCACTAAATATTTTCACTTCTTGAATCGAAAGTGTCGTAAGACACATGCTAGGATAATGCTAAGGTACAAAATTCTATTTTCGGCCTGTATACTTCTAAATTTCCTTTCGGACTTATAAATATTTATTTAGGATTTAAATTGATCTTTATGATCTTATCATTTATCATGAATTGGGCTTATAGTTTTGTTTGTAATGAAAAACAAAATGTCCCCCTGGACACACTGGCAATTATTACATTTAATTAATGGTACTTAAACTTTTTTACCTCATTATTGGATAATGACAGGTATTGTAGGAAAGGCATGCCCGACGCGGCGCATGACATTTTGGTAGACATGTTATTTATGTTTTTGGATCCTTTTAAAACCCTTCTGGTTTTAAAAGCGATTATTGTTTTGTTTGAACGTGACCATTTGTCGGTCGTCGACCAAAACTCGTATGGCTTTTGCCTAGGTTAAATAGGAGTTATTTGTAGCCCGTCTGGCTGTGTAATATTGATATTTATATTGTTACTTAAATAAGGATGTTTTCCTGTTATGCTAGGGTAATTTTGGATTGCGACAAAATTTGGCAATACTCTTATAGTGTTATACTGTTAGCCTGTTGTGGCTTGAACGTTGTATTGCGGGTTGCCGCGCAGACCCAAAAGGGGCCATAGACTAATAATTGTATCAAACCTTTGACCATTGTGAATCAATGTTGTTATGACGACATTAGTATTTGGGTATAACCCATTATTTTCTTTGTACATATCTATATATATATATATATATATATATTTATCCTTTTTACCTATTTGTGTTAATCATATTTCAATATATAATATCAATTGTTATCTTTTCAAATAAACTTACATTTACTATATGCTATCTTTTAATTTAACGAGTTATAGGTGTAACTTTTCAAAAGTTTCTCGACCTCCCCCTTGCTTCCCACTTTGCTCTAAGTATNAGTTCATGGAAGCAAAAAGGTCATATAAGCCAGGGAGATAGACTTATACACCTTATGTGTCCTATCAGCTCCTCTGCAATTATTCGGGTTTTTTTTTGCTTCTTTCTATTTTTTTTGTATATGTGCACCAGCCCTTATCTATGAGAGGAGAAGGGCCTTGGTGTTACAACGTTATCAAAGATCACATTACTCTACAAGCTCTATCTCTAGTAGGCGAAAAATTAAACAATTGCCTATTAAACACCGTGTCAAGGGTAACTTGCCAACTATACTTTTATTTTAGTGTTGTTTGTCATGGTTTTTCCTTAAAACGTTATTTGAGTTATTTCTAATTTAAAACCAATATTTCAATTATTATTTTTCAAAAGTATTTACTATTTACAAAAATGAATGTCCTACTTGATCACCATCATCAACTGTTTAAATCCTGTGACGGGTCAGTTTACCTTCATTTTCCTCTATCCTTTTCGGTTATTCTTTATATATTTTTAAAATATACTATTTTACTTTTAAAATAGACAAATCTCTACTCTTAACTGGAGATCAGCCGAAGCCACTATTTTATGAATCTAAATTTTGAATTCAAATCTTTAATCTGTGTTCTAATCTCTAATTAGAATCTTGGGAAACTATATCAACATTAGATGAAATACAAATATAAATTATATAATATAAAAATAATTAAATGTTAACAATCTTTCTAATAATCCAATTATTACCTATAACATTTATAAATTCATTTAAGTGTTAAATTACTGATTTGAGGCCTGGTTGTTAAGTCCATCATACAATTACAAATGGTTTTGAATCACCTTTAAGCAGTGTTAGAGCTCTAAAACAAATCACACTTTAAATGCTAAAAGAAATTTAAAAACTTCTTTTTAATGATTCGAGTTCTCATCCCTACTCTTAAAAATTTAAATTTATGAATATACTTAACTCGAACACAGGAGCCTTTTGAAATTCTCGGCTCCAATTCAACTTGAATGGAAAAAAAAAATTCATAGACCCCTAATATATTTATATATTAGAGTGTCCCAAAAAAATTGAATTTATTATTTTTTTTCGCATACCCTCTTATTTTTTTCCTTTTATGTCAAAACAATTGTAAATAAAGTTTCATGTAATTTGAACTACGGCAACCCGTGCCGACTTGCATATAAACGTGTCTGTAGCGGAGCACCCAACAGCTGCAAATGGTAAAGATAAAACAAAAAAAGATAAAGGAAGGTTTTGGAATGCTTCAACAGTGAGATTGTGCAACCCGTGAAATGTGTCAGTACCAGTTCACTCAGGACAGCGCACGTCTACGTGTCATTGTGCTTATAATTCCAAGTTGTTTAGTTAGTAAATGTTTGTATAGTTTTTAATCAGTGAACAGAACATGGCAGTGAAATTGTGTGGTTCTAAAAAAGTGATATTTTTAATAGGTAATATAAGACATCAAATAACGGGTTCAAAACTTCCGTCTAATGAACAAGTTCTCGCAGTTTTGTTTTACAATATTCGAGAAGTGGATTTAAGTGTTAATGAAAGTGCAAATATCGCTATTCGCAAATGTATTATATTTTGGGAAAAGGCACGCATACCTACAAAATTGTTGCCAAATTGTGTGAGGAAGCTTGTTAATATGTATCAAGTTTGGAGAGACTTACAAAAAAATGCAAAGAAATTACAAGACGTATTCAAGCGGTGACAACAAGAATTTGTAATTAATTTAGACAATTTGTTCGACATTGCACATGCTGATGCATTTCAAATAATGAAAATAGAGGAAGATAGGATGTTCTTGCAGCGCCGACCCGGTCACTTTGGTGGAGTGGATAAAAAACTGGCCAAAAAAGAGGAAAGGGCGCGACTTCGAGCTGTCAAAGAAGACAATCGGCGAATAAAATATCTTTCCGATTCAACATCCTCGGCATCATACGAACCATTGCAAGAAGATTCCTCTTCGAATTCTAGTGAAAATATGGATTCAGAAGATTTCCCAACACTGATCGAAAGCTCAGAACCTGGGACAAGTAAATCAGTATTGAGGAAATACTTTATTACTCCAAAGTTAGTTGCTGCATTAGACAGGTGTCAGTTAAGTATGCGAGATTCTGTGTTTATTCTTGAAGCTACTATTGATGCACTTGGATTTAACATTAACGAATTTCCAATAAGTAAGTCTTCAATTCAAAGAATCCGAACAGAAAAACGGAAGGAACGTGCGGAAAACATAAAAATTGATTTTCAAAACGAGGTACCGGATGTAGTGACCTTACATTGGGATGGCAAACTGTTGCCTGCTTTGAGTGCTCGAAAATCGAAAGAAGAACGCTTGCCTATAGTTATTTCATTTGGACTAAAAGAACAACTCATTGCTGTGCCGAGACTGGATAATTCCTCAGGCAAAGAACAGGCGCAGGCTATTTGGAAGGCGATCTTAGATTGGAATCTCGAAAACAAGGTCCAAATTCTCTGTTGTGATACTACGGCTTCGAATACAGGTCGTTTTAATGGTGCTTGTACGCTCCTCGAGCAAAAATTTGATAGGGAAATGCTTTTTTTCGCTTGCCGCCATCATGTATACGAACTGGTGTTAAAGGCCGTATTCGAAGTGAAAATTAAACAAGTGACAACAAGCCCCGATATTCCACTCTTTAAAAAGCTCAAAGAGAATTGGAAAAATATCGATCCCACTAAAATACAGTGCTATAGAGAAACAGTGGAACTGTTCAGAACCGTACCCGAACTTGAAAATTTGCTGGACTTTTACCGAGATGAACTTAAAAATGTTATGGTCAGAGAGGACTATCGAGAGTTGATCGAACTTTCTATGGTATTTTTAGGTGGAGATGCAGAAAAAAAAATTAAAATCAGACCTCCGGGTGCCATGCACCAAGCTAGATGGATGGCCCGAGCGATTTACTCCCTAAAACTATCGTTATTTAGTTCTCAGCTGAAATTAAACACCAAGGATAAGAAAGCACTGTTAGATGTCTGCTTGTTTATCGTAACAATCTATGTTAAACCATGGCTTCAATGCATTTTGGCAGTTAAAGCACCCTACAAAGATTTGTGCTTTTTGAAATCTTTGAAAGCTTACGAAAATGTGAATGAAAATATCTCGAAAGCTGCTTTACAGAAATTTCTCCAGCATTTATGGTATTTGACTGATGAAATAGCAGTATTAGCACTTTTTGATGATGATGTGGACGAAGAAACAAAATTAAAAATGGTGGCAAATTTACATAGAGAAAATTTCTCGACCCATGAGAAAAGATACATTCCATCGAAGGAAGAACTTTGTGGTTCATTGTATGGTGAGTTTGATACATTGATTTTGTAATTGTTTATTTAGTTAGTTATTTATATCACGCAATTGTTACCTGTTATTTTTTTTTACAGAAAAAAGCATCGATGATTTCATATCAGTCAAAAGCCATTCATTGTTTTCTAGACTCAAAATTGATGATAGTTTTCTCAACGAGAGTCCCTCTTCATGGGAGAATAACGCTTCTTTTCTAGACGCAAAAAAGACGATATCAATACTTAGAGCAGTGAACGATACAGCTGAAAGAGCGGTAAAACTAATGCAGGACTTTCATGGATTAATAACGGTTGAGGAGGAACAAAAACAATTTTTGTTTCGTTGCGTACAAGAACACACGAAGATCTATCCTGACTGTAAAAAGCAAACATTGAAACGAAAATATGTTCAGTAATGTTTCTTTTACTGTAATATGTTAATAAATATCTGCTTTGATTAAAATGGTGTCTTATGTACCAAAGAAACATACATTTTACAATCTTTCCATAGTATTCCCCGTACAAGATCTCACGTTCAAGTTTGAAGTAAAGTCGGCACGGGTTACCGTTATCTTATTGCAATAATACATTTTATTTAAGTTACTGAGGTGAAATAGAAAAAAAATAGAGGGTATGCGTATTCGACTTTGCAAAAAAAAAATTTTGCCTTGTATCTTGGGACACCCTAATATATATGCTTGTGCACAAACAAGCCATATTATACCCTGATTTTGGCTGGAAAAACAGTATAGAAAATTCTAACAAATTTTTTTGCTACCAACTTTGATAATCTTCTATATTATTTATATTTTTCTATAGGTATTGGTAATATCTATCAAAAGTGACAGCTGCAGATAACACAACTTGATTTAAGAATATGTTAAAATGGTTTTAGTATCTTAGTTACTAGCTTCTACTGTTCTTACTACCAAAATCATACTCTAGATTGCAATTTAAGTGACCTGCCAATGTGATTTGTTAAAGAGTTTGAAACCTTGACCAAGCGTTTGAATGAACTTGAAGCAAGACTTAGTCGTAGCCAAAGTGATCTGAGCTTGGCCCAACAACAACTTCAAGATGCCAGACAACAGACTGAGACATACCGGGAGATAGCGGAGAGCAGTGAGATCCGACTCAAAGAAGAGATGAGCTCCATCGAGAAATATCGGCAGGATACGCAGAACAGGTGGGTTTAAAGTATATGGGAGGTACTTATTAGGGTTCTACGAGTGCTCGGATATTGAACTTAAAGCAAAGCTCATAATTAAAGCTCGGGATCGAGTTTGAAAATCTTCTAGGCTTATCATTAGGGATGGACGGTAATGACATGTTTATATCAGGACGAGGACGGGAAATTATAAAAATTATTCTTCACATTATTTCTTGATTAAAAAAAAATGTTTTTATACTAATATGGTAACACTTGTTAAAGCTTTGGCATAGTTAAATATATAATAAAAACATAATATAGGTATGGGTGTGCGAATATTTTAATGTAACAAATAGTAAAATTTTGGGCAAATATTCAATACAAATCGAATAATTAATTTTAATACATTGTTTTTATTAGTTAATTTCATATGAAAATGGTGTTTTATACTTAACTGCCTATTGGAAAAGTGCAAAAACTAACACATTTTTACCCTTCTTAAATAACCATTAAAATATTAAATGTTCTATATTTTAATACCTCTTAAAGGTTATCTAGGTTTGTGTTTTGGATTACAATATTGTTTAAATATTTTTTAATTATGAAACCCCTTAAATGTTCTCTAAGTTTGAAACACCTTAAATGTTTTAAGTCTAAGACCACTTAAATGATTATCTATGTTTTAAACCCCATTAATGTTATTTATGTATGAAACCTCTTAAATGCTCCCTAGATGTATTACCCTTTAAATATTCTCTATGTTTGACACCTTTTAAAGGTTATTTAGTTTAACATCCCAGTAATTTCTTCTCTTTGTTAGGTTACTAACAACAGACAGGCTCATAAATAGTTGACCTTGGCAAGCTACTTACTCCTTCATTTCAATAACTCTCGGGAATGGATAAAAACATGGTAAAAGCATGTGTAGGCCATTTAATTTAGATGATATTGGCAATTTCACTTATAAATCATTAACTTAACACTAGGGCTGTCAAATTGAATTTCTTGATACATCTATACGCTAGATTTTTATTGGTATTGAAAGAATCGAGAATCAATCTTAACATTACGATTCTCGCCACTTCGATTCTTAGCTCTCACTAAAACTGGCAACTAAACAAAATGGCAACATTCAAAATAGGAGAGAATCTATTATCTCTCATATTAGTTTAGTTGCCGTTTCACTTAAATGCTGGCAAATTGTAAATATACCATTTTAGAAAATATTCTAAACAAGTTTAAAGTAAAGAATGGATTTGATTTATAATTTAAGACTTGGATATATTGCTTAAAAGATATATTGCTTAAAAATCTATAGAAAGAGTTGATTGATAAATTTGATTATGTTAGTTGATATAAAAAGAATAAATCTGCAGATCAAAATATATAATTAGGTTAATTTATGGTGATAACATATTGTAAAATAGTTAGTATTACACATTTAATAAATAATTCTTCATCATTTAAGCAATATATCAGGTGATGTTAAGTCTAAAATACATGAAACACATTAAAAATGTTTTAAACCTTACAAATAATAAAAGAGGTTAGACGATACAATGTTTATATAGGCCTACTCATTTTAATACCCATTACGATATTATAATATATTATATTATTAGCACTATTATTTCAGGTTGCTTGAGGCGGACAGTTGCGAGGCCGCGTTGAGAAAGCAATTACAAGAAGCCAATACACAGCTAGCAAGAATCACAACTGGCACTACTCAGTCCACCACAGAGCTGAACGCACAACTAATAATGGGCCGAGACAAGCTGAAGAAGATTCAGGAAGAACTGGAGCAGAAGAAGCTTGAGTTAGAGGAGGCTCATAAAAATAATGTGGAGCTTCTGAGCTCTGCCCAAGAAGCTGAGGAAAAGTACAGTCGAGAAATAGTTCTCCACTCCAATGATATACAGGTAGGTGTACACAAAATGCAACATTAGGGTTTATCTAAAAAATTGGTACAAGTCAGTTGGTTTAGGGCCAGTTTCATAGTCAAGTTTAGTACGCCTTGAGTGTGGTGCTACACTAAGTACAAGACGACACCTACCTAAACCAGAATGGAATGGGCCAGTTTCCTATGCGAGAGCGGCCCATTCCATTCTGGTCTAGGTAGGTGTTGTCTTGTACTTAGTGTAGCGCCACACTTGAGGCGTACTAAATTTGACTATGAACCTGGGTCTTATAGTCATTTGGTATTAACTTTAGGCCAACTAAATTTTTCCGCAAGCTAATTTTTAGTCTAGATAAATTTAGGGCATTATACTTTTACCGAAGTTAATTTTTAGGCTAAATAACTTTAGGCCAAGTGATTTCTGGTGAACTTAATTTTAGTTTTTATTCAAAATTCATTTTAAGCCAAATGACTTTAGGTTACTGACTTTTTGTGAAATTATTGTTTAGGCCAGTTGACTTTTCAAGACATTAAGCTTTCTTTTCATTTAAAGTATGTTAGTGCTGTTATTGGGAACATTATTAATGCTTTGTTGTGATGTTTCTATGGGGTGAGGGTGACCTTGTAGTTGTAATGATATCGATTTTTCCTGTCTTTTTAATATTCGAGATCATATTTTAAAGTAAATATATTAATATTTCTTCTTTTCAGTTAATATAAAGTAAACTCATCTTTTCTATACTACGGCCATGTTTCTTTTTCTTTTATTTTAACTGCACGTGTCAGAAACAAGGTTTTTACTTCCGTGTTGTAATTACGCAGTAAATAAATAGCAGGTGCAGAGAAACGCGTCTGTTTTCTTAAATGCGCGCTAATTAAAAACTAACCCTATTGGTCGATGGAAAGAAAGCAAGGAGTGGTCTGGGTTCGAGGGTGTGAA